>JAMKQA010010769.1:0-15701 GCA_024699735.1 Posidonia australis
AATTTAATTACCAATATCTTTAATTTCTTATCAAACATGCAATAATAAATGAGATCTATGTTGTTAAAGATTATGAATTTTAATAACAGATTATTAAAAAATAATAACCACTTAACTTATTAATTTCAGAAAACATGCAAAATTTTAATTCCAGATTTATATTTTCAAACTTAAATAATAAACAAGATGTGAATATGTAGTAAACAAATATTAAACATGCTAACTTAATCCCGGTTTCTTTTTAAATCAATTAAACACGTAATATATTTATATATGCACACCCCTCTTCTCCTTATTAACTAATGAAATAAAATGCCTAACCCGTATAATGCAGGCTGAGAAGAGGAAAAAGAGGAGGCTCGCGAGAGGGGTTCGGGACTCGTCGGCACGGGTGTCTACGCAGGGGAGGTAGTGGCAGTGCACAGGGAGCGGCGGTGACGCGGGACAGGGGAGCAACCTCTGGGCAGGGACGCGCGATCTCGCGCGAGGAGGCAGCGGCAGCTCTTCGGGAAGCTCGCGGCGACGCGTGACAGAGGCGCGCGGAGGGGGAGGCACCGCGGGCAGAGGTGGGCAATCGCGCGTGGAGGCAGTGGCGGCGAGGCGAGCGATCGCGCGGGGAGCAGCTGGTTGAGGTGTGCGCGGAGAGGGGGTGGATCGGCGATGCAAGACAGGACCGCGCGGAGGGTGTGGCACCGCGGGCAGGGGCGCGGCGGGAGTGGCAGTGTCGCGGAAGGGGGAGGCGGAGAAGAGAGCCTTGCTCTGATACCACTTGGAGGAATACCTCCGTCAGGCAGGGGTGATTCCGACGATGGGATTTGGGGCTCCGGCAATAGTTAAGAAGGAGAAGGTAAGTCTTTCTGCTATGTCTTTTCCATTCTATCTTCTCCTCTATTTATAGGGGACCTTGACTACCCCTCCGCCCTTCTTCCATTGGCTCCCCGTAGCCGTTCGAATTTCCGGCCATTAAGGCCATGTAACCGTCGGAGTAAATCCGACGTTTGAATTCCAGCCATTAAGGATGAAACGGTCGTCCGTTTCATCTCCTCTTCAATGACCATTACTCACAGCAACTACCCAGCAGTGATTAGCTCGCTTGGTAGTTGTAAGCCTGACGTTGGGTCTTCGTGTGGCTGCATGGCCACTAAGCTAGTGGAGGTGAAGCAGCATGTTGGGTACTTTGCTGTTGGATTCCTGCTAGCGACGGCCAAGGAGTCCAATCTTACCTCTTGTAAGAACTTGTGCGCCAATAATTGCTCCTGCCTCACACTCTTCTTTGTTCAGAGCTCCGGCAATTGTCACCTTTTCGACGAATTCGGTAGTCTTCGACAGTCGACTGCCAAGAATTACACTTGCTTTCTCAAGATTTCGTCAAGTAGTGGCGGTCGAAATGGCGAGCAAGATGGAGGTGGTGGAGGGAAGAAGCATCTTGGTGTTATTGTTTCTATGTCAGTCCTCACCGTTGCAATTGTTGCCGCTATTCTTTACGTGGTTGTGATGTTAGTCTGGATCTCCTACCGGAAACTTCAAGAGGGCACTAACAACTTCTCGGAGAAGTTTGGGCTGAGGGGTTTTGGTTCTGTGTACATGGAGAGCTAGAATGAGTTGTGTTGCGTCGCAAGTTAGAAGGCAATGAGGTCGGGCCTTGGGTGTACAGTAGAGAAGAGGAAGAAGGCAAAGTATTTTGGTAAAGCCATGGAAAAAGAAAAAGAAGATCTTGGTTCATTATATTCCATTTTATACTAAATACTGGAATAGAATAAGATTATTCTATTTTATTCCAAATTTCATTCGAAAGTTCATTTCATTCCTGTTTATTTTCATTTTAACGTATTAAATACCATTTTAGATTTCTATAAACTTTATATAAAATATCTTGAATATTATTATTTATATATAAAATAGATAATATATAATATATGAGATATGAGACAATAATGTGCCCATAAACTACGTGGAAAACTAACTCAATCAGATATATACAAACTAACCAGTTAGGAGCAGCAATCCTGATCGGGCACCTTAAAAACATGTTCATGTACATTCTAATCATTCATTCAAATACTCATTCAATGGTACACCTCAATAATATTTCTAAAAAATTGAATCAAATACTATTTTCACATTAGATTATTTCAGTACGTCTTTTTTTCATTTATGTATAGAAGTTTTTAAAAATATTGATTTTCAAAATATCATGAAGACTAATTTTTTTAAAAAACATTACTTATAAAAAATACTTTGTTTCCCATAATTGTTATCATACGTTACATTAGTTTTTTTTTCTTCTTCTTTTATGAAGTAGTCCTTTACTCCTATGTTAATTAACGTGAGATTTAAACTTTTTCAAGGAAGATGTGAGTTTCATTCCTCCTGATTAACTACACAATAACAGTTTTTTTTTTTTTTTGTAAACGGAACTACACAATAACAGTTGATTTATCGATTTATTTGTTGTTTTTTGTTAACGGTAAGATATTATAAATAAAAACCCTTGGCTATGCAACCACCACCAAGGTAACACAGAGTTCAAATACAAATTGTATCAGTGTTACAAAAATTGACAGCCATCAACGGGCTATTTCAAAAAATTTCAGTATCAATCAAAAGACATGGTAACGATTAACAGAGCATTAATCAACGCAAGTATGTTCATCAGCCAGAGGTAGAAGAGGCTGATTGGAATCCGACATAGCCCTGACATTTTAAGGAGCTGAGGGTGCTTGCTCCATTGCCCTGTTTTGTTGGAAAGATGATATTACGCAGAGGGCATCTTCTTTTTCAAAACCTGTACCCAAAGAGTCTATCCAACTTTGAATAATAGAGAAAATATCATTAATAATCATATAAGGACTTTTACTCTCTCCACTGAAAATTCTATTACTCCGTTCCTTCCAAATCGTCCATAAAACTATCTATATCAAGGTATAGCAACCTTTTGAAGGGAAGTCAATTTCATTGTAGGTGGGAAGGAAAATAGGTCAACAAGAGTAAAAATAGCAGGATACATAGAACTCTGAATGAAAGCATTCCTAATGGTACCAGAAAAAGAACAATAGAAGAATAAGTGGTTATTTGTTTCTTTAAAACCATTGCAAAAGATACATACTTCAAAATCAATCCAGTCCCTTTTACAGAGGTTGTCTTTGGTTAGTATTTTGTTGAATAGAGCTAGCCAAGAAAATAGTTTGACTTTTAAGGGAACCCAGCTATTCCATATTTGATCATATAATTGGAATCTAAGTCCACCATCGTTAATTATCTTGTAGTAGGATTTCACAGTATAACATTCATTGGAGGGGGTCCACTTCAAGGTATCTTCTTCATTGCTTAAACGTATATTGCTTAAACGTACATTGCTTAAACGTACATTGCTTAGTATTTCTATAAGAAGATCAGCCTACTGTTGAATATTTGCAATGTTGTCATATGTCCTGGGACCAGCAAATAACTTGTCAAAGTCTATTTTGAGAATCCTGATTGTTTTTTCAATGGAGGCTTTTTTGAATTTTGCAAGCTTAAAAAGATTCGAGAGAATATCTTTAAGTTTTTCCCATTCCACCACCTATTTTCCCAGCAAATTATGTTGTTACCTTTGTTTACTTGAAAAGAGGTAAAACTATTTAGTATGTTATAGCAACCTTTTAGTTCCTGTCATAAGGGGGAGAATCTGCCAATAGATGTATTTAACAGAGCCCTAGGCCAAACCCTAGATAAATATCTAGATTTTAAAATTTCTTTTTATTTTAAAGTGTGAGAGCTAGAAAGTAACTGCCATAGTAGCTTAATTTTTAATGTCAGATTAAAACATTTAATGTTAATAATGTCCCATCCTTTTCGCATTTTTAGTCTGCATAACAATGTCCACTTAGCCAAATAGAGGAGTTAGATTTCCAAAGAAATCTGCTCCTAAGTTTATCAATAACTTTTTCCACCATAGCTGGAAGATGAAGTACAGAAAGATAACAGGTAGGGATAGCTGATAGTATTGAATTCACAAAAGTTAGTCTTCCTCCTAAAGACAAATGTTTTGCCTTCTAAAGAGATAGTTTTTTTGATATTTTTTCAATTATTAGGAACCAATCATTAAAATTTTCCCTCTTGAAGTGTAGAGGTAATCCCAAGTATTTTATAGGTAGAACATACTAATATATAAGAGGATCTGGTGATGAAATTGTTTGGAACTCCAATACTAGTAAGAGATGATTTATGAGAATTTATTTTCAATTTAGAATAGGATTGAAAGCAACACAATATCCTCTTAATATTTATTATGTTTTCCTCACTTGCGGATAGAAATAAGTTGGTGTCATCTACATATTGGATGTTTACTATATGTGGTCCACCATTTGGTAACTGAATACCAGAAATTAATTTCTTCTCCACAGCAAGTGATAGCATCCTGTTTAGAGTGTGTGTAACTACAATAAAAATGAATGAAGATAAAGGATCTCCCTATCTTAACCCATTTGATGCTTTAAAATATCTCTTTATCGATTTATTTGTTAATAAATAACTTCTTTATCAGTTCTTTGTGGCTCGGGTACAGTCTAATTCATATATGCTCTTGCACTCCATTATGTTGTGTTTTTCCCAAGCAACTTTATTTGCATACAACGTCAAGGTTTCAAGTGAGTGGTACACGTTTACGAAGAATCGAGTAGTGCTGCACTTTTTTGCGTGGTTGTCATCGTCTTAGCATTTGTATACCTTCTTTTCATGTGGAAATGAGATCACTTTCTCGTTTAATCGAATCATGAGATATGGACTTGCCTTTTGACGTATGATAAGTTAAAACCTCCACCTCTAAAAAAAAAAAACTTAGTGGATGAATGGATAACGATGAAATGACATGTTGACGACCTCTTTAAAGTCTTATGCATCTTTTTTTTTTTTTTTTGGGTACCTTTCTATTCATTATTGGGACACATTTTATTAACGAAGATTAGGATTTAAGACATCTGAACAAATATTGCAAAGACCATATAAAGTAGATTCAAATGTGGTGAATTTGTTTTTTTTTTTTTTTTTTACTTGTATGTGAAGTGAGCTCTCATGTATGTGAGAGGACTACATAAATGTGACCCGTGTGTTCGAAACGTAACAAAAAATCTCTTTATTTTAGGATGATTGTGGGAGAGACAACGTGTATTAGGATTTTTACATCTACATCGACACAATCTTACAACACCACTCTGAATATTTTAGGATGATTGTGGTAGAAACAATGTTCACCTAAATTTCTAGGTCTACGTCGTTAAGGTATCATATGATGTTATCGCAAAGAATGAACGTTTATTGTTCGTTTCTATACTCTATAAAATGTTTATTCGGGAAAAATTGGTGTATGTTAGCGAGAAATTTAAAATGTATTTATACAATTCATATAATAATAGATTCTTTAATATTTCTTATAATAAATATAAATTATTAAATACATGACCTAATAATGTTAAAATCAAATAATATTCTAGGACCTTTACCTTTTATTCATTAATTAGTGTTATAATCTTTATGAAAATTTATTTCAAACAAGTCAATAATTAATGTCTAGTATAGATACACTTCTATATTTCCATGTTACATTTGAGAATGTAGCTGTGAAAATTACAAATAAAATAAAAAAAATAAAAAAATGATATTTCATAATTTTATAATTTTACTATTAAACATGTATAGTTGATATGCACATTACACTTGTCCAGTTCACTGGTGTTAATACAACTAGCGTGTAACTTAAAGTATAACTTACAACATAACTCTTTATGTATTAAGTGGATATTGACATTATCTTAGTTCTTTTCGGAATTTTTGGTTCCAAATTTTGTGTAATTATGATAATGTAGACCTTTGAAAGGCTTGTATGGCATTGATAATTTTTATAATATAATATATCATTTTCAAAAAAAAAAACTTACAACATAAATACCCTTAGCATATCAGTGATGTCAAAAATTATACCATAGATCATGAATTCATGGTTCAGTATTGAACTACATGTTTTCTCAATCCACCATCCTAGTTTTCTGGTTGCGAATGGACATGAGTCAACTCTTTCATCCTTCCAGAACATTGAAGACCACATTTTTGACAACATGCAACCAACATCTCTAAAAAAGACAAAAGGCACATTACGTTGATGCAATAGAACGTTCTCATCCACGTAACCTGGCATTCCCTCGTCACCACCCAATTTGCACAAAACAAGGTGTTGTACCCAAAAAAAAAAAAAAAAAAAAACCAACACTATCCAGAATCGTGCTGGAACTTTGTTGGGAAGACAACAGAGTTTTCTTTTCATTTATTTATCTGTTGCTTGTACGGTCTCCCGACCAAGAATGGAGGTGATGCCACAGTGGTCAATTAGGCATGCAGAGACCCCTCTTATCATGAATTATTGTTACGAGCAATGTGGATGGAAGTGCATATGTAACGATCGAAGTCCAGTTGGCCTACTGCAACATTAGATCAAACAAGTGAGTCTAATATGTTTGAGTTGAGGTTAATGTGGGAGCTGATCACAATCTTTATTTAGCCACGTTCACTTCTTATTCTAAGTAATATAGGATTAAATCTTAAGATGATCATGTGGATTCTAAGTTTGGTGTTGACATCAAAATACCAAATTATTCATAGATTATTATTGATATTTATAATATCATCAAATATGTAAGGTTACTATTGGTATTTTAATGAGATTTTATCCAACTTTAGGTAGAAGTTGTCTTTATTCTACTTCTCAAAAACCACATAGGTTACTGTTCTAGGAGACACTCTTACTTCTGACAGAAGTGGTTGTTGCAAGACATGTTCGAAGTTACTTATGACTTATCTCAGCTACTCTTAGAATCTAGACATTCAGAAGTTATCCAATAGTTATCCTAAATATACCCTTAATATGTCCTAATAATGTGCATTTTCTTCTTAACATGTAGTAGTATATAGATTAAAGAGACTCTTAAAATAACTAGTTGTGTTTGATAGTAGTTATGATTCTATTTTTATTAATTCTTAGGTAAAAAAGTAACATTTTTTTATATTAAAATAAATTCAAAAATAACCTAGAAATCTATGCAACGAAGACCTACTTCTCCTTGACTTTGAGTCTATTATCAAACGCAACCGTCGGATTCTATCTTGAAAAGAAGATGTAAAATACACTTTTCCTTTTTTAATGGTTACAAGTAGATGTGTAAATTGGATCGAACAGGCCCTAGATCGTCCGACCAGGCCTAGGTTCTGGCCCGACTTGGCTTGGCCCAAGAGAAGGCTGGGCTGGATTGGTCTAAGATCGAGTTGGGCTGCGGACCATGTCGAGCCCAAGGGCGCTGGGTTGGCTGCTCACACATTTAGTTTTGTAAGAATACATATTAGTAGTAACAGTGATAATTCCTTTTAGAGTAGATTAAATAAGAAAAAAGGAAAATACGTAAAATTACAACTAATAATGAATTAGAAAATTATTTAGAATGCGTGTTTACTCTTAGTGATCTTCAAATAAATAATTTAGATATATTAAAGTGGTGATTTAATATAATAGTTAGGTTTCGTATAATTTTTAGAATGATAAAAATTATTTAATAATAATTTTGTTTTAATTAAAAAAGGACCAACCCAACATACTGGCCCAACCCAACTCCGCCCACGGCCTGGTCTAATGGTGGGCTATGGACCTTGGAAGGCCGAGGTATTTTAAAACTAAGCTTGGCCTGACCCATGTTTGTGGGTAGGCCGGATCGATTCGGTCTAGGCCCACCTAGGCCTACTATTTTTCAAGTCGGGTTGCCCTGATTCGGCCAGAATTACACATCTAGTTGCAAGACATATATATCTCATTCAAACATGGAGCATGCACCCACTACTGTGTAATATAAAAGGGGATGAAGTTTTGTTGGTGTGTACAACTAATATAGTTTTAGACATCTTATTTTTTTTAAATAAATACATGAGGAGAAAAAATAATTATATAGATGTATTTATTAGATATCTATAAATACATGGTGAATTTTTCATTTAAATCAAACAATTATTAACCATTGATCTAAAAGTTTTAAAAATCAACATGTTTTATTAAATTTTAACCATTAAATCTTAGATTAAAAAGTAACAACGAATATAACTCAGATTATGATGAAATTTTAATACATTATAGATTATCTTGTAGATTAAATAATCATATAATTAGATTTTATTTTTAAAGACAAAAAAAATAAAACAAGGTGCCTACAAGATCCTTTTAGCTAATATAAAAAGACTCGGACATTGATTCTTAAGAAAGAAAAAGGTAAGTTTCCAAGACAAAAGAAAAGAAATAAGTACTCAACAAGGAGGAGAATTTTTCAAGATAACATTAAAATAATAAATTAATATAAAAATACAATTGATTCCAAACTTTTTTCAAAACTAGATATTTGCAAGGTTTCAAGTGGACCCCATGTGTCCACTTAGCTTGTCAATGGTTTTTTTTAGTGAATTTGGCACATGCTGCATGAAATTCGCTTAAGCATGAATTAAATCTTGCTCTATTAGAAGTGAATTTGGAAATTTGTAACAAAATAATAAATTTAAGTTTGATAGAATTCGAAATTATGTGCATTGATTTCTTTAATTGACTACTAGCAATGAGCTTGACTAGCCAGAATGGAAATTATTTGTGTTGGAGAATTCAACCCTTGTATGATCGATAGTGTTTACAAAATTCAGTCTTAACTGAATTCAACCCTTTTATGACCAAATTAAGTGTTACCAGAATTCCAACTTAGGTCCCATTTGGAATTACTTTTAGAACTGCAGTTTTTATTCAAAAATCAATTTTTTTACCAAAAGCTATATATTATAGCTTTTTTGGAAGTAGATTTTTTAGTTGAAATCATAGGAAAACTAGTAACTACTTTTTTAAAAAAGCTTTGGATGAAAAACCTATTTTGAGACTATTTTTTTGCAGAACTACAATTTTACCAAATGGGCCTTCATTTAATTCAACCCTACTATTGCCAAGTTCGCTTAAACGAAAAAAAAAAACAAAACATTGACAAGCTAAGTTGACATGTGAAACTATCTGAAAAAAGCATTAGATGCCTAATTTTAAAATAAGTTTGGGATCAAGTGTATTTTTGTAATATTATTTTGAAAAAATGGCCTCATCACGGACTTCTCTTCTTTTTCCATTTTTGTTTTTGTTTTTTTAAACTATGCCTCATTGTCAACAGCATCGATCCAGATCGGTCTGGCTTAATTTTATTGTTTTAACGGGCTGGGCGTTGGAACAATTGGGGTCTTATATGGCTGGGCCCTATTGGGCTCGATGTTACAAACAACGGGCAGGTCTGACTCAGTGAAAAAAGGGGTCTTTAATCTTGATTGTTGCTGCTCCTTTCTCCTTCTCCTGCTTATGTGGCTGCTGCTCTGGTGCTCCTTCCATCCTCCTTGTCCTTCTCCTTCTGAAAGATACTACTCCTTCTATGGCTGTTGCTCTCTCCTCCTACGGCTTCTCTCTCCTTTCTCCTTGCTGATCGTGTGCTACTCCTTCTCGTCCTCCTCCCCGACAATTGCCAGCGACTGCTGCAAGTGCTCTTCTCCTTCTCGACCATCAATTGTTGTTTGTTGCTCTAGGTATTGTTACTGCTGCAAGATCCGATTTTTTCATAGACATTAATTCAATATCTAGGTATTTGGAGGGTTAATTATTCGTTGTTTAATAATTATTGTTACTTATTGGTTATTTAATTACTGAATATTAATTTCATATATTTAGCTAATTTGATGAATGTTGTTGGTTATATGCCTGTCAAATATTTATTTTAGTTGTTTTTCAACTTCAGCCGTTTTTTCATTAAACCTTTACACGTGTAGAAATACAATCTGTGCCGTTTCTGTTTCACGCTTTTTAAAACATTGCTTGGAACTAAAATCGTCGGTTAGCTTAAATTTGCCTCTTACGTTTTAGTCTTTAACGAATATTGACGCAGAATGCATAGTTGTTGGTATTGAAAATTTTACTGAATGTGAAGAATCTAAGGTTCTTTTTTGGTTAGAAGTCACTAAGTGAATACTATTGACGATAATGACATGTAGACTTTTGCATATACTCGGAATTCTTGGAGGGCTTGTTTGGACCAATCATATTTTGAAAACATGGTTAACATGGCCTTGCTTGACTGATGTGCGTTAAGGGCAAACCATGTTTGTTAGGCCTAGTTTCAAACTTCTTCAAGAGTAATATTTTTCTGGGTAAATATATAAAACATGGTTAGCAAGTGTCAAATACGTTAAGATTAGGATGAAATAGGCATTATGAAAGGCTAAAGGTTACAAAAAATAAAACATTGAAAACTCTGTGAAGGAAAAAAGATGGTTGGATTTTGATTTGTTGCAACATCGAGAGTTTTTTTTTTTAAAAAGCTACATGAGTTATGATCTGTGATAATAAGATTTAATTGAGTAATAGGAAAATGTGTTCGTATTTCTAATGCTTTCTAGCCTTTTTTTTTTTTTTTTTGAATAGTTAATGCTTTCTAGCCTTATCTGGACTTTCTATTTTGATTTTCATTTCTGGGATTTCTGGGAAATCATCATACTTAGCTGACATAATTCCGTCTCTGTTGTAAGTAGTTGACATCTCTTGTTTAATTTATGGATCTTGGCGTCTGCCTATTATTACAAATTCATACGTACATTTTCGTTGAAACACATGTTCATGTGTTTCTATTTTGGTTTTATCATTGTCCTTGCAAAGATTTAAATAATGTTTGTTCTGGCAAAGATTTAATTGGGTAATAAGTATCTGGACTTTCTGTTTTGATTTCCATTTCTAGGAAATCATCACACTTTGCTGACATAATTCCGTCTCTGTTGTAAGCAGTTGAAAATCTCTTGTTTAACATATGGATTTTGGTGTATGCATATTATCATAAATTCATTTGTATATTTTAGTTCAAACACAAGTCCATGTGTTTCTATTTTGGTTTTATCACTTGTCCAGGCAAAGATTTAAAGAATGTTTTGGCCTTATGATCATGGTCTAATGCTGCTAGCATAGTTCTGTCATATACTTATCTCAGTGAGACTTGTCAATCATCATTTATTTAAGCCAGAATGGTGGTCTGTATACTGGTTTATTAGCATGGTACATTGGTACAAAATGTCGATACATTTCAGTGAAATTTCGCCAACATATCTCAGTTTTTCAACTTCCCGACACAACATTGATACAACACCACTATGATAATTTTGTGAACAAAGATGCATTTTTTTTTACCGTGCTTCTATCGACACAACACTAACATGTTGATATTTCACCGACACATTTTGGTTTTTGAACTTGCTAAAGTTTGATATGAACCAACATTTAAAACCTTGTGCCTATGATGTATGAACAACTCTGTTTGTTTGGTATTTTATGTACAATATTAATTGATCTTAAGAGATCTACCTGAACCAATCTAAAGTCGAACCGGAGTACCTTTGCCTAAAATTGAGCCAAACCTCAAGTTAAATGCCATTTCTCTCAAGTTTGGTTTGACTGGCGCCATCCTATAACCCACCATCACCAATCCTTACTTTTTGTTGAAGCTCCCTGTACACGACACGTGTCATTCATCTACCAACAATTTGTTTTGCATTATAACCCTTGTACAAGTGGGAAAAATAGTCAACTAAACTTCATATTAGGGTTCAAAAAGTACATATATAAGGTAGTATGTAAGTGGATCCTTAGATGGATATCCAAATACCCTATAAGGTTTAACATAAGACTTAACACTTCTCCTCAAGCTGGAGCATATATATCAATCATGTCCAGCTTGTTACAATGATAACTATAAGTCCCAATACTAAGCCCTTTAGTGAAAACATTAGCACACTGATCAGACGACTTGATATAAGGAGTAGACACAACTCCTTGCATCACTTTCTCACGAACGAAGTGACAGTCCACCTCAATATGTTTAGTGTGTTCATGAAAGGTGGGATTATTAGCAATGTAAATAGCCGCCTAATTGTCACAATACATGGACATAGGTGAAGGAGTAGAAAAACCCAAATCAGTCAGAAATGAGCGAAGCCATATTATCTCGCAAGTAGTGTGGGCCATGGACCTATACTCTGCTTCTTCGCTGGAGCGAGAGACTACATTCTGTTTCTTGTTGCGTCATGTAACAAGATTGCCTCCAACATATATGCAATATCCAAAAGTGGACTTTCTATCTCCGTTATCCCCAACATAACCAGAGTCTGAATAGACTTCTATCTGCAGATGGCCATTCTTTTTATAAATCAAACTTTTGCCTGGAGTTTTCTTGATGTAGGCCAACACCCTTATGACTCCTAGCCAGTGTACCATTCGTGATCCTTGCATGAATTGACTAAGAACTCCCACAATGTAGGCAATATCAGGCCGAGTAACAGTAAGATAAATCAGCTTCCCTACCAGTCTCCTGTATCTGCCAACATCCTCTAATTGAGGTGAGGAGTTATCCCAAAAATTCAGATTTTGATCCACTCGGGTAGTCTCAGGCTTGCACCCCAAAAGTCCAGTCTCCTGTAAGAGATCCATAGCATACTTTCTCTGTGATAGAATCATCCTGTCTCTAGCGAATGCAAATTCAATACCTAAGAAATACTTAAGTCTGCCCATGTCTTTGGTAACAAAGTACTTCTGCAAATAATCTTTTGTCTCCTGAATACCAGTGATATTACTCCCTGTAACCAAGATATCATCGACATAGACAGCCAACAGGACACAGTCATCCTTTGTTTCCTTGTAGAATACAGAGTGATCCACCACACAGCGGCGGAAGCTACAAGCAGATACAATACTGCTAAACTTTTCAAACGAGGCTCGTGGACTCTGTTTTAGCCCATAAATTGCTTTCTTAAGCAGACATACCTGATTCTCCCCCTGACTAACATACCCTGGAGGTTGCTCCATATATACTAGCTCAGACAGATCACCATACAGAAATGCATTTTTTACATCTAGTTGGCACAGATTCCAGGAATTATTCATAGCCACTGACAGAATGACCCTGATGGAATTTAATCTAGCAACAGGAGAGAAAGTCTCAGTATAATCAATGCCATATTCCTGTGTGAACCCCCTGGCAACCAACCGGGCTTTGTAGCGATCCACCGTACCATCTGCTTTGTACTTTATAGTGAACACCCATCTGTAAGTTACAACATTGGTTTGCTTTGGTCTAAATACTAGTGTTCACGTCCCTCAGGATCTCAATGTCTCCATTTCATCATCCATAGCTACTTTCCACTGAGGTACTAGGCTTGCCTCCTGGTAGTTCCTGGGAATGGACTCAGAAGAGATAGACAAGGCAAATGCACGAAATGAAGGATGAAGTCGCCCATAACTTACAAAATGGGAGATAGGGTGTGCAGTAGAAGAAGCACGTGTACCTTTCCTGATGACAATTGGCAAATCAAGGTCAATGGGTGGCAGATCTGCAGACGATGAAAAGGGATTGGTACTAAAAGGACGTGGCTGTCGTCGATATACCTGTAAGGTGTCAGATACCTCGGTTTCTGCAACAGGAGCATCAATAACATCCATCTCCCTAGTCTCAACCACCGAAGGCAATGAAACACTATCAGAAACAGAAAGATTGTTATCAGCAGAAATGATGTATTTCCTGGTGGTAGGAAGATAACAACGATAGTCACGCTGAATACGAGAATAACCAACAAATATACATCTAATAGACCTTGGAGCAAGTTTGTCCAGGTTGGGAATCAAGTCCTGAACAAAAGCCACACACCTAAATATCCGAGGAGTGAGAGGAAAGAGATCAACCCTCGGATAAAGCCTACGCAATGGGATATCCCCACCAAGTGGTGTGGACGATATGCGATTGATGAGTTACATTGCAGTGAGAATAGCATCAGACCACAGATACTTGGGAACATGTATTTCAAACATGAGAGATTGAGCAACATCAAGAATATGTCGATGTTTACGTTCTGCCACTCCATTTTGTTGGGATGTATGAGGACAAGAAGTTTGCTGCAACACACCCAAGGATTCACAATATTGCCGAAGACTTGTTTGAGTAAACTCTAAAGCATTGTCAGTGCGAAAGACTTTAGGATAAATAGAAAATTGATTCTTTATTTCCATAAAAAATTTCTTAGCTGTGTCAAAAACACCGACTCTGTCCTTCAACAAATACACCCAAGACACACGAGAAAAGTCATCAACAAAGACAATATAATATCTGTAGCCAGATACTGAAGAAGTTCTGGCTGGACCCCAAACTTCATAGTGGACTAAATCAAAAGGATGCTTACTCCTAACTAGACGTAGACCTTTAAAGGTAACACGATGATGCTTACCTAACTCACAAGACTCACACTGAAAAGAAAATACAGATAACCAAGGTAGAGCTTGTTGAATTTTCGAATGAGCAGGATGGCCAAGTCGATAATGCCATGTGAACGTTGAATCAGCTGTGGAAGCAAGAGTAGCAATGCCGCGAGGCATTTCATCTTTAACTAACAGGTACACACCCTGTCCTCTGTCACGTCCCAAACCAATCCTCTTCTCCGTCTGTAAATCCTGAAAGGTACAGTGAAAAAGGAAAAAAGGTCATATAGCAGTTTAATTGTTTGGTAATAAAACTAATGGATAAAAAATTTACAGGAAATTCTGGTACAAAAATGACTTTATCTAGGATTAATTTGAACGTAGCACGAATAGTACCTTGCCTAATTACCTTACAGGTCCGACTATCAGCTATAGAAATAGATCTAATGTCAAGTAATTTAGAAAGGCAGGACTAAAGATCATGGCTACCTGTCATGTGAGAGGATGCTTCTGAATCATTAATCCAGGAACTGTCCCTAAAGGCAACTGAACCAGAAGTACCTGAGGTGAAAGCAGTGGCATGAGATGCAACGGCAGGTGTAGACTGAGTCTCTCTGTACTGAAGGAACTGTGCATACTCCTCCTGGGATAAGGTCACTGACTGAGCATTGGTGGAAGGAGCATCTGTAGATGTCTGAGTCACCTCTGTGGAAGCTTGTGCCCACTCTGGTTTACCAAACTTCTCCCAACATCTGTCTGACCTATGGTTGGTGCGGCCACAATGCTCACAAGAGATTCGACCTTTAGAATTACCACGTCCTCAACCTCCTTTACCATAATTACGACCGCGACCACGAGCAGCCATAGCAGAATGATCAGCAGTGGGGGCAGTAGTAGCAGGCCCACCTGTAAAGACACGTACGACTCTAGCAAATGTGTTTTCCAGACTTAGAGTAGAATCAGCTCCCAAAATCTGACCTCGTATCTGAGAAGAGATATCTGGATGTAGTCCAGAAAGATAGGCAGCTACAGCAAGTTTCACTTTGTATCTACATATGGTAGTAATATCTGAGGTAAGTGGTTGATACAAGTCAAGTTCGTCCAGAAGTGCACGAAGTGCTTCAAAGTGATTTGATTTTGGACTGAACTATCGCCCATCTTCAAGGTAACGATACGCTCATATACTTCATAAACCCGAGTGTTGTAAATATGTCTTGAATTATGTTGTTTGTTTAGGGTTAGTTTGGTCATTAAAACATTTAGGTGCCCTAGTATTTAAGAAGGCTAAGGCACAAAATATGTAACCTCTTTTGGCATTATGTAGCCCTATTTTGTCTCCAATTGTGTGGAGAGAACTCCTCCCTCTTCTCTCCAGATCTAGGGTTTCATGTGA
>JAMKQA010010771.1:0-22456 GCA_024699735.1 Posidonia australis
AAGGCCAACGTGGTCGTCGATGCCCTGAGTCGGCGTACGCACGTGATGGCGAGCTTGATGGTCAAGGAGTGGACCATGTTGGAGGATCTGGTGAGCTGCAGGCCGAAGCGGCAAGCTCGGGGAACGGTTGATGCCTGGGTGGCCAACCTGTTTGTTCGCCCTAAGCTGCTAGAGTTTATTGTCGCCTATCAGCAGCTGGATCCGTTTGTTCAGGCTGTGTTTGAGAAGCTCGAGGCTGGTGGAGAGCCTCATTTCTCTGTTGGGGCATATGGAGAGCTGAGGTATGACATGCGTTTGTATGTGCCCCAGCATGAGGATGCCAGGCAGAGGTTGTTAGAAGAAGCGCATTAGTCCAGGTACACCACACACCCTGGTAGTACGAAGATGTACCGAGACCTGAAGCGGAACTTTTGGTAGCCTAGCATGAAGAGAGATGTTGCTGACCACGTGGCGAGTTGTACTACCTGCCAATTGGTCAAGGCAAAGCACCAGAGACCTGGAGGGACCTTGCAGTCGTTGGATATTCCTGTGTGGAAGTGGGAGCACATCTCGATGGACTTCATGACTGGTTTGCCGCGGACTCAGAGGAAGAACGAGACCGTGTGGGTGATCGTGGATTGGCTAACCAAGTCTGCTCACTTCAATGTCATTTGGGTGAAGCTTCCGATGCACCACTTGGCGGAGTTGTATGTCTCTGAGGTGGTGAGGCTGCATGGTGTTCCGGTGTCCATCGTGTCAGATAGAGACACGAGGTTCACCTCAAGGTTCTGGAGAACTCTGCAGAAGGCCTTTGGCACGGTGCTCAATTATAGCACGGCATTTCATCCTCAGTCGGATGGTTAGACAGAGAGGACTATCCAAATGCTGAAAGATATGCTCAGAGCATGTGCCTTAGACTTTCAAGGGAGTTGGGAGGACCATTTGCCGCTGATTGAGTTCGCCTACAACAATAGCTATTACTCGAGCATCGGGATGGCACCGTACGAAGCTTTGTATGGTAGGCCATGCAGATTGCCGGTTTGAGGGAGCAAAGTGGGCGAGCATCAGTTGATTGGTCCTGAGCTTGTGCAGCCATATGCGGACAAGGTGGATTTGATCCGGAGCATGTTGCTGGCTGCACAGATTCGGCAGAAGAGCTATGCTGACAGGAGGCGGAGACCGTTGGAGTTTCTATTGGGAGATTATGTGTTCCTGAAGGTGTCGCCGACCAAGGGTGTCATGAGGTTCAGGAAGTGTGGCAAGTTGAGTCCTCGCTATATTGGCCCGTACCTGATCACCCAGAGGATCGGTGAGGTTGCTTATCGGTTGGATCTACCACCAGAGATGTCGTCCGTGCACAACGTGTTCCATATCTCCATGCTGAGGAAGTGCCTGGCTGACGTTTCTCATGTGATCCCAATTTAGCCAGAAGGGCTCCAGAAAGATCTGTCCTTTATAGAGGATGCCGTCGAGATTGTTTACCGCAAGGAGCAGGCGCTGCGGAACAAGGTGATTCCGCTGGTCTTGGTGCGGTGGCGGCATCATGGAGCCAGGGAGGCCACATGGGAACGTGAGGAAGCCATCCTAGCCCAGTACCCGTATCTTTTCACCTGGTGATTTCGTGGGCGAAATCTTCTTTTAAGGGGGTTAGGATGTAACACCTGTAAAATTCATTTTGTAATTATTTACATTTTTATGAATTTTATTCATGAACGGGTGTTACTGTTCCGAGGCCCGTTGTGTGGTTCTATGCTTTTGGGCTTGGGCCTCATGGGCTGGCTTCTGTTTGCGTGTCCCTATGCTTGGTTGGCACTTTGCATTGTGGCACTATGCGTGTGGGGCCCGGGTGTGGGTCTGTGTGGGGCCCAGGTGTGGGGTCCCCGTGGGGCTCGCATTTGTGGGCTGGTGGTTGGGCGGAGTGGTTGGTTGCGTGTGCGGTGTGCTAGTGGCTGAGACGCGTAGGTGGGCACATTCTCAGCTACTACGGGCGCAGGCTTTATAAGCCGCACCGCTCTACTCCGTCGCCATCACCGTCTTCTCCTTCCTTCTTCTTCCTTTTCCTTCCGCCTCGGCGACGCATCCCTCCTCCTCTCTCTCCTTCTTTCTCTTCCTCCCCACTCTTCCTTCTCCTTCTTTCTCCTTTCCCTTTCTCCTTCCACCTAACCTCCTCTGTTTCCTTTGTTCTTCCTTCATGCGTGTTGAGAGAGAGATCAAGGGAGCGAAGCGGAGGACTGTGGTTGCTCGGAGTGGTGGGCGGAGCTTGCGTGGCGTGCTCTCGTGGTCGTGGTGAGGCCGTGGTCGCTGAAGTCGACCAAGAATCGCCGGAGGCGTTTTTAGGTACGCATCTCTACCTCATGTAATAGAGAGCATGAAATTGGTAGAAAATGCTATGATTGCATGGAATCAAGGTAAATTTAATTTCCTTGAATTTATTGTGATTTTATTGAGAATTTATGGCGAATTTATTGGCATTTATGATGGTTGGTGCGTTTTAGGTCGTTTTGACCCTTTTGTCTTTCCGATTTTATATCTTGATGCATGGTGAATGGATTTTAGCTTTGTTTATTCGACTTTGGAGTAGACTCGAGCGTCTGCACCATATGTTTTATGCAAGATTTTTAGTGTTTGTTTAGGGGGTTCGATCGGAGGTCCCAGTTAGGACGATTTCGGACGGTAAGGTTTGGGTCGTTTTCTAGTTTTGCATAAATCGGCATACCGAAATGGAAACGGCATACCAAACCAGTGGATTTCAGTATACCGATTTTGTCAGGTATACCGTTTTTTTGTCAGTTTGGTCTTGCGGTCGATTCAACCTGTCGAATCACCCCGGTCGACCGAATCAGTAGATTTCGGCATACCGAACTTGATTTTCGGCATGCCGAATCAGGGCCCAAATGAGTTTATAAAATGTATTTTCCGAGGACTTTCTGGATTGCTGTGTTTTGTCCCTATGAGATGGAATTGTGGGCTATCAGTGGTGGTCTCCTGAGACACTTGATGCGCCGTTGTGCTGAGGTTTTGGAAGAATTTTCAAAGATATGAAAATAGTTTAGAAAATGGATTTCAAGGAATAGTTGGCCTGTTTTGGAAAATATTTTCCTGGTTTTTGTATGCAGGCCGAGATAGTATGGGACCGTGTCATTGAGAGCAGGAAATGTGAGGACATTCTCTGGTGGTCGGGCACGACTCCCTGGTTAAGGTCGGGGGCCAAGATACTTGCGGCTGAGGGGCGTCGGGTCTTAGAGGTATGAGACTCCTTGACTGTCGTCTCAAGGCTAGGGTTGTGGTCCGTGGATTGAGGTGTCTTGTGGCATGATGGGGAGGAATGATACTCCTGCTGTCGTTGTGAGCACTGATGCTCGGGTATTGTCGGGTGTGGAGGTTTGACACTCCCTTCTGAGCACCGTGTGTGGAGGACGTCGTGAGGAAGCGTACCCTGTGATGGCCAGTGCGGGTAGGACACGTGCCTCGTAGTTGGTAGTGTCTTGAGAGACAGGACAGCCTTCCCAGGGAGGGGTTGGCTTTGTAAGGGTTCTCCAGGAGTGAGAATCATGGGACGACGCTGCTCCTACACATGGTGGCACGTCGTGGCTGTGCAGACGCCGTTGGTGGCTTTTCGGTGGACTACTTGTGGCCAGAGTTAGGTTGCCTGGCGCTAGACTTCCCGACTCACGGTGTGTGGTTTTGGCCATTGAGGGCCTTTGCTTGTGGCTTTGGGTTAGTAGAGCCCTGGTTTGTGGTTTTGGCCAGTGTAGGCCTGATATATGAGGTTTTGAAAAAATGGTTTGCGAAATGAATTTAAAAGGAAAATAGATTATAGTTTTGTTTTCCATGATTTTTTGTAGGGTGCGTACTTATTGACTTTGGTCACTCATATATTTTCCTTGTGGTTTTAGTTTGTAGGTGCAGACATACGATTGATTTAACGTAGTGCATATAGATTAGAGTCTCCTAATCGCATATACAGATTCCTGATAATTTGATATTTACTATTTAATTTTAATTTTTTTATAATTTAATTTATTTTAAATTATTATAGAAAATGGGAAACGTGACACCACAGGCAGCGTCCAATCCAGATTTCCACTGACTGCCATCTTCGTTCTGCGTAGCCAAATCACAAGTTCAGTATATGGTGCAGAATATTTCAATACTTTCGATGTTGAACAAACTGTGGTTTGACGCTACCATTCATGTTCCCACGTTCCATGGTTTCTTGTATCTTGTATTGGACTGCATTGGTGATGTTGAAGTGTACAAATAAATATGTTACTAGAGGACAAGAATCAAGTTACTGCACTACTGTATTTCTACTTGTATGTTGTGGTTGCATTGGTTTTTTTTGCTGGTTGAAAGATATAATGTCACTTTTGGATATCAGTTTCAAGTTTTGGTAAATTAGTCACTCAAACATCAACCCCAAGTCCCATGTAGATTAACTGGTACACCAACGTTTAGTTCAAGACAAAATGATTTGGCAAGCCACTAAACTTCAAGGAGTTGCAAAATTCAGGAGGGTGTGCAGATTCATCCATTGATTCATCAACGCATAATGCTGCAGAAAATTCGTTTCAACATATGTGTACAACATTTTCTTGGGTTTTTGACATTAAAATTTATATGTGTAATAGAAGAGATTGCACGATACCAAAGCCTGGACCAGTAGATGAAAATTATCTACTTAATAGGACAATGAGCTTAAAAAAATCTATTTCTTCTTCTTGATTGACAATGAGCTGAACAAGGAAACTTTGAACACAAACTTTTTTCAGTTCAGTAAGCATAATATCACCTGGACAAGCCTAATATTCATGCATCAATCCAATAACATCAAGAAATAATGGAACAACATGGTAAGACACCAGTACTCCTATTTAATTAGCTCCTCTTTAGATATAGAAAAAGAAAAATAAGAATAAGTGGAAAGTGATATTGTTATTCTGATAGTATTGCTATTCAGTTTGGAAGTAATTTTCTTTTAAATGTGAATAAGTGTGTATAGGGAGATATTCTAGTTTGGATGAAAAGTAGAATAAGTACTAGAATAAATGTTGGAATAAGTGGAAAACATGTAGACTAATAATAATCAACTTGATTATTAAAATATATATCTAGTTTAAAATATATATACATCATATTATATATGTATTATTTAAAAATAAAAATAAACACACCATATATATACATGTATCAGAATAACTTAATGAAATAACTTTATTCCACCCTTCTTGCAGAACAGTTATTCTAGAATAAGTAAATCAGAATAGGAATTACTATTCTACTTTTATTCTACTTTTTAACTTATCAAACGGAATAGCTATTCTTATTCTACCTTTATTCCTGATTTTGTCCAAGATCCAAACAGAAGCTTAGAGTTTAGACAACTATACAAGATTGTGGGATGCACCCGTTAACCAAACTGTCACATGTCATACCAATAACAAAACCTACATAACTATTCCTTGCCACGAAGACAGGCATGCAAGCTTAAATTAGAGTACTAAGTACATAAATTAATCTCAAGAATCTTTTTTTTCTTTTTTCTTTGGAGAGGTCAATCTCAAGAATAGCAATCAATGGGTTTATAATCAAAAAAGTGCTTCAGGATGTCCTTTTTGTGAATCAAATTAATAGTACTAAATGCTTCCATAACCCCTTGAGGATAGATTAACCCTTCTCGAAAAAATAACGAGGCAGAATCTGAGGTTGAGAATACATTCTAGTCTATTTCCAAAGAAAAAAATAAAGACAACCTAGGTAAGAATTATTATTTCCAAGAAGTAGCTAGGTCACCTGTTTCACATATACCTGGCATTCAGGCGTGCCCATTTCTAGCATTTGGCATGGACCTAGAAAACTGGCATTCAGGCTTCTCAAGTCATGCCAACATGCCGTGTATGATTTGGAATTTGGGTCCAAACATTACTCCAACTCAGAACCAAATTAGAAGTCATTTGAATTCTTTATTGATGAAAAAAAAGCAACCGTATACTTTTAGATCTTTCATGCCCAAAGGAAGGCCAATGAAGATACACTTATATAAAGTAAAAGACACATAGCAAAACTCAGATCAACTACAAACATAAAGAAATATTGCATCACAAATAGAGGAGGACACAAAACACAAGTGCCACCAATCTTCCTTTTCACAATAAATGGTCCATAACACTTGCTTGCCAATTGAAAACCACAGCCTACCAAGCAAACTCAAATTTTATAAAGACAATTTCAATAAACTATAAGAAAGAAATCAGTGAAGAGTTGAATAACCGAAGAGGGTTAGCAATTATCAAATTACTAATCATCAAAACAAGCAATGCACGTTGAAAATTAAAATACTCTTCAGATTGCATACACTGAACTTGTTCTTGTAGGACTAATTAAAACTTCTAAAGCATTGTCTCTAGCACAAATGATTTTCTAGAACTAAGGGTCAATCTTTCTTTGTATCTACTATACACATAACTAAACACAAAATATTAGATTCCATCCTTCAATTGAGTAAAACAATCATGCAGATGGTAAAGAGTAACACTAATATAACACGAACTTCTTCGTTTCTCCTTAAGTTCATTGTCATCATCATGTGTTGCACCTTTACCACCTTATTTTCCATGTATATCAGCTTCTCTTCAACTTCTACCATACATTGACACTTGAAGCTACTTACATCATTCAATCTTGCATTCTCCTATTCCCAAAATTTACACTTCAATTCTTCCTTTGAAAAAATGTAATTGATAAAATGACATACTGAAGCTCTAACAATAAATATGTAGAAAACATTCTCAAGCTATTTACATTAATTTGAACGCACTTCAAAAACGTCCTGCCTGGATTGCTCGTAGTATAAGAGATGAACCTAGTAACTGGAAAACCACAATAACATATCACCATGTTCCTCCTCTCGTGTGACATGATTATATTAATCACCAAAGTAATACAAGTTACTGCTCTCAAACAACACACATGTTAATAGAGAAACATTAAAATTTGGAATGGAAAAGTAAATTCATTAGTAAATTTGACATAAGTCAATTCTTTCACCTTAGGTATAAAATGGAAAAGTAATTTTGGAATTATAAAATAAATTTGTTCAACACTAGGATAACAATAAAGAAAGTTGGCACCAACCTCATATTTGTCTAATGCATAAAAGGATATCCGTAATTCCTAACATGATATGATCAGTGGAAATACCATTACTTATAATTATCTAATGCGTAAAGAAAAATCATAGATATCCTATCATAGTAACATGATATGATTAATTGAATATAATTCCTTAATGCATAAAGAAAAATTATAGATATCCTATCACGGTAACATGAGATTCAAACAAAAAGGTACAAGAAATAAGATTAATTCCTATCCTTTGCACATCTATTCTGATACACAGTTCTAACTATTTAGCCTATTGTATTACACATTTTTTGGTTACTCTTCAATTTCAAAATGAGATTTACATATCTCTCCGTAACTTCGGAAGTTTTGTTTCTTTTTCACACAAAAAAATACATGACATTACTACGTTTTGATGTGTATTCACTAAGATTTCTATACATGACAAAAAAAAAAACAAAAACCAAATAAGTATGAGTAATTTGACAAAAACAAGGCATAGGATTTATCATTCATGATACTTGAAAATGTTATGCTAGAATTTTTTTTAAGGGCATATAGTTATATCTCAAGTCTTTACAACTTCAACTGGAGTCTTTACATCTCCAACTGGAGAGCACCGACTTGTCATCTCAGAGTAACTCTGCAGTGGCATTACCACCTTGCACGTGGATGTCTCCTCTCAGGCTCTCACTCTACAAAGTTATTTTGCATGCAAGGAGGGGAGTCACCTAAAGTATTGTAGAATACTAGGGTTTTTTCTTCAGCATTTGAATGTGTACTGTGCTTTTTACCCGAAGGTACTTTCAACTAACCTTTTTACGTCCCACCCATTCAAATCTATCCGGTAGATTGGTTTGCCTTCTGTGGAAAGATTCTTCGTTTCTTGTAATTCACTTGCATTGATATTTTTTCTTATTTCAAAAACAACATGCATTTATTTTATTTTTTTTGGGTTTCTAGTGTTGAAGAAATGCAGCATTCAAGAGAAATTGGATCAAATTTTATAAACCATCATAATTATAACTTCATGCATGCTTCATAAAGTTAACTAGTAGGGTTCCGATAGGTATCAAGAATTTATAGATTTTGGTGGATTCCTGACATGATTAAGTAATTAACTGAAACAAGTATCCTTCTGAGACAACACATGAAGAATAAACTTCTCAAACAACAAATAAAGAATATTTGAAGGTTGCGTCGAAGTGAGAACGTTAGCAAGTCTCCGGTGAACTTCGAAGGATAGTTTTTAGTTTAGGTCTAATTAGTTTTAAGTTTTTACAATTAAGTTCTTAAATCATTTCTTTTAAGTTTTTTTTGTTTTATATTTAAACCCTTGTAGTTTTAAATAACTTTTGTTTCTTTATTTTGTTGTAGTTTTAAATAACTTTTGTTTCTTTATTTTGTTTCTGTAGTAATTACATGTAGTTCCCTATATATTTTACTTTTCTATCTTTATTGCATTCATGCATGTTTTATCACATTTAGGTCCCTAACATCATGTTTTCTTTATTATTAAATCCTGGGATTTTGCATTTTGTCCTTATAATTCTTTAAAATGAATTTTCTTTGTAAAATTTGCATCCATAACCCTAAAGTCATCCATATTACACTAATCTTGTAAAAAACTTGATTTCTATTGCATTTTGGTGCTGACATTTTGCATGTCAGCCCCTGAACTCATTCCATAATGTTTTCTGGGCATGAACATTTACATCCAGGCCCCTGAATTTTTTTTAAAAATCATTAATCATGATTTTAATTGTATTTTAAATCACATTTTGGTACATATTTATTGATCACATGTGCTTGTAAATCACCACCTGAATAGAGTTTTCATCAAACACCATGTTTGCAATATAAATAAATTTCTAATTTCATATTTTAGTCAGATTCACACTTTATATGTGAATTTTGCACAGTAGACCTTGAATTTTCAAGAAATTACCAAAAGTGCAATTTTCACACATGTCATACCACAGTGCCACATTTTATTTAAATCCTTCATACTAACATTAAGATAAGACTCTTTGAGCACATTTTAACCATGATTTTCCCCCTTTTTGTAAATTTTGCACATTAGATCCTGAGTTTTCAGGAAATTACCAAGGCACAATTCTCACACATCTCAGTGCCACATTTTCCTTTGATCCATCATCTGCACACTAGGATAGAAGTCACTGAATGTATTTTAATCTAGGTTTTCACCTTTTTTGTGAATTTTACGTTTTGGTCATTGTACTTGTCCCTTATTATGTTTACATCATTTTATTGTTTTTAAGACCTTGTCCTTTGCATGTTTTCTTGAAAATAACATTTTCCTGATATTTTGGATACATTTTGGCATATTTTAGACCATGCATCGTCCACATACACGTATTTATCACATTCGACCATAGAAATGAGCAAATTGCCCCTGTGCCACCAATTCACGCACATGCATGTTAGTTTTTGTACTCAGTCATGCATAATTTTTGTCTAAGTCATTCTTCAGCACTTTTTACACATTTAGGTACACATTCAAGCATTTTCCATAGTTTTTATCGCATTTGCGTATCAATCCATTTTTTTTAAATAAGCCTGCATCTCATGTGTTTCTTTCGTAGATTTTTCTTCATTTTGTTTTCGGAGTCCCTCACCCGACATTCGGGTTTGATTTCCTTTACTCCAATATTTTAGATTTTTTCGATTTGATTTGGATTTCATTACCCAAGGGCATACACTAACTGACCAAAAGGCCCACATTGGCCTAATCGTGGATCATTTTCCATTTTTGATTTTTATGACATTTTCCATAATTCCGACGCTATAGGTTGACCCCATTTTTGATCCTTTTGATATCGATATGATTTTCTAGAATATTTTTTCCAAAAACACCGTCATTTTATGTAATTTTCTTCATATGTCGCCATTTGATCATTTTACGTGGATTTCTTCGCAATTTTTCCATCTTGATTTCCGCAATGTTTTCCATGATTCTGATGTTTTGTGCCGGTTGCATTTTTGATGCTCTTGATGTCGGTGTGGTTTTCCAGAGTCTTTTGTCCAAAAATATCGTCAGTTTATGTGAATTTCTTCGCATGACACAATTTACCTATTTTGCGCAGATTTCTTCGCAACTTTTCCGATTGGGTTGCCATGATGTCTTCTATGATTCTGATGATTTGAGTTGGTTACATTTTTTATTCTCTTGAGGTCTGTATGATTTCCTTGGCCATTTTTGTCAGAAACCTTGTCATTTCATGTGATTTTTTTTGTCGTGTCGTGTTTCGCGATTTCATCATTTTGCGTGGATTTCCTCGCAGTTTTTGCATACCATTTCGCACGTCCATCTAGTCTTGTCTTGGCATTCATATTAGCATGATTAGAGCACAATCTAGGCTTAGCAAACATTCATTCAACATCTAGCAAGTGAATTGGATTAGAAAGACCGAGTTTCTCAGACGTACGGGGGTGCCTAACACCTTCTCCGTGCGTAATAGGAATCCTTACCCATCCTCTGGTTAGTAGACATCTGGCCTTCACAGTTGCACCTTATGCATTCAATCTTTTGTGGTTTGTTTGTGGTTTTCCTCGTCTTTCCCATAAAAGACTAGGTGGCGACTCCATTCTCTTTTCGTTTTATCCTATCTTCCATCTTCGCTATCTTAGCATGGATGTGGCCTCTCCCTCTAGCGCGACTCCACGTCGGATTCCTGGACGGGCACGGTCACAATAGAATTTGATATGAATGTTTAAATTTTAATGTTAATTGAGAAAAGTGATAATATTAATTAATTGAGATTTAATTATTTTTTTAAACTTAAGTTAAAACGGTTAATATCAATTGAATCTTTATGTAAGTGTAATGTATATTTAATCATGTGAGTGTTTCTTAAGTGAAGTTTTGCAAGTGTGATTTGACACATGTGTGTGTGGTACATGAGAAGGTAGAAGAGGGTGGGTGTTTAAAAAACCATCGTCCCATGTGATACAACACTATAAAAGAGAGAATAAGAAAGGGGAAAAACTTAACACACACAGGGAGAGAAAGGGAGAGAGAGAGAGAGGGAGAGAGAGAGAGAGAGAGACAGAGAGGGAGAGGGAGAGAGAGAGAGAGAGGAACCCTCAGTCCCTCTGGTGTTGTGGTATTTCGGTGTAGCCGTAGGGTTTGTTGGTTGTGATTGTCTAGTGGTTTGCAATGGCTACAATTAACCATAGCTGGTGGGTTTGAGTTTTCTAGGTTGATCTTCCATACTGGTGGTTATGGCTATAGAGAAAGCCTACAAGTTTGTTTAGCAACCATTACTGGAAGGAGGAGGAAGGAGGAGGAAGGAAGAGATCAAAGCTCCGACAAGTGTGGGCAGTCAGTGAAGTGTTTGGTTCATGTACTTTAGACTCAAGATACACACCCTTATAAGGAATGTAGAGTTTGATTTGATTCTTAAAAATATTTGCATACAAGTACAAGTGTATGCTTGAATCCAAAGTAAGATTTCTAGAGTTGATTGATGATTTAAATGTGGATTCATGTATTGCTTGAAAGAGGAATTTATTTGTTGTAAATTAGCTACTGTTTGACATTATTCTTGTATTTTGATTATATCTTCAGCTACGAATATCAGATTTCAATAATTTTAGATATATTGGATAGACAATTTTGAGATCTTGAATTTGATATGTTATACAAAATTTTTCGAATGCATTTGATTCCCTGAATGCATGAATCATTATAATAGATTTCTACACATTACTATTTTTTAGAGCAACCCTGCTACTTTGTTTTAATCATATCTTGAGTTCTAGTTATCAGATTAATGTGGAATCTGCTTTGTTGTAAAGTTAACTTCAAGACTTACAAATTGATTTATAACATCGATATTTCTAGAGAAGTTTGTTGCCTGAAAAGAATGATTTTTAGTAGTAGATTTCCATATAGCTCTGTTTCTATGTGTTGATTAAGAGAGTTTATGTAGACCTGAAAATCGAGCTCGACTGATTATCCGGGCCCAGGGTCATTTCAAGTTGTCCCAACCCAACCCTAATTTATTATTTCAGGCCGTGTCGATTTAGGTTGAAAATAAGAAACCCTTGACCTTGACACGATGTAAGACCTAGGTCCGATTATCCATCCTTATTGTAAACCATGATTTAGTGTAATATTTGGATATGGTTTATTAATAGAAATTAGACCTTTTGATTGGCTTATTGGTGTTGGTTCCTTGATCGTGTGGCTATCTGGCTTTTCGTGCACCTAGGTGTGTGCGTGTGGGACCTATGCAGACTCGATTAAACTTGGCATAGTTGTCTCGATTTACGTGTTCGTCTTTTCTCCTTCTCTTTCTCCTTTCTCTTTTCTTTTCCTCTCACTTTCTCCCCCACCTCTCATGCGAACCCCTTCTTCCCCTTCTCTTTTTCTCCTTCACGTGTCCATCAGGTCTTCCTTGTCTCATCCCCTCCACTAGCATGGCAAAAGCTGTTGGGTGTCGATGAGATTCATGAGTCGCAGGCCAGAGCGAGGAGATAAGAAGGCCTGCGGAGGAAGCACTTTGGGTGTCACATGGGGAGAAAAAGAGTGGGACTGATCCATGGAGAAAGAGAGAAGAGCTGATATTGTGAGTGGATGAGCCACCGGCTGAAGGACCTAGAGTTGTGTCGGAGGTGCGTCGGAGACCTGAGGGTGCCGAAGGAGGAGGCATATCACTGACAGGTACGCATCCAGTCCTCTTTCCCTTCTCTATTCCTGTTTTGGGCAAGGGATTAAAATACCTAAAAGCATGCAAAAATGTGGGAAAAGTGTGGATCATGTGGGGAATTGAATGGATTGCATGTATGTGTTGAGATCCTGGAATTTCATGTGGTTTTGATATGGTTTATGCATGGAAATTCATTGTCTGTGTTTAAGGCTAAAATTTGAGCTTTCTACCTTTAAAATTTTGTATTTTGTTGCATGGTTAATGGAATTCAATTTGGTTTGAGGGGTTTTCAAGTAGACTTGAGAGTCTACACCCCATAATTATTTCATGGTTTATGTTATTTTATGTTTAGTAGAATGGCTTTTTGAAGCCAGGGATTTAGAAAACTCTATTTCAGAATTCTGCCTGGTATGCCTGATGTGCGTGGATCATGCGTGTGCTGGGTAGGGTTTTTTTATGGTGTTTTCTTGACATCATGAAGACATAACCCATGTTTAATAATTGTTTAGGCATGGAAAATGAGATTATATGTTAATGTGTTGATTTATGGAATTAAATGATGGGGATGGTGATCAATTGGATATTAAATGGATTTTTATGAATTAAATGGAAATCCATGTTGTTAAATGTATTTTGGTTATCCAGAAAATGGGTATTACATTGCCTTGATATGGTATGTCATGGTTTTATAGATTTTGTGAGTTTTTGGGCAAAGAATGTATGCCCTGTGTTTTTGAAAAGACGGTTGTTACCTAGGGTGATGGACCTAAGCAGGCCACCTACATGGGTTTTCCAGGGAAATTTTGTAGCATTTTCCTATGATTTTTGAGAGTAAATCATGATTTAATATGGTTATGATGTAATATATGTGGTTTTGGACATGAAAGCCATGAAAATGAATGGATTTATGTGGTTTGGGCATGAGACCCAATAATGATGAAAATGAATGAGTTTGAGATGATTTTTAGGCATGAGACCTGTGTTTTGAATAAAGGAATAAAGTTTCCTGAATGAAAGATTTTGAAAAGTGGTTTTAAGGAAAAATCCGCATGTTTTGAAATGGTTTCAGATCCATGTGGTTTTGGGTGTCAGCAATATGATATGAAACCAATTGTCAGATACGATCGTGGTTACCGAGTTTGGAGTAGTCAAGAGAGGTCAGAGTACCCCACTTGCGACAGTATAAGTTGAGCTTAGGGATATGAGACCTAGATGTTCAGGTCACCGACGGTGTAGGCTGAGTGTAGATATATGAACCTGAATGTTCTGGTTATCGATGGGACGTCAGGAAAAGACGTATCCCCGTGTTTTTGGAAAAAATGGAAATTGAGGCCTATTGGACGGAACAATGTTCTCCCGCATTGAGAACTTCATTGCTGCAGTGCAGTAGGATAGGAGCGAAACCTCATCGACTGCTTGTGTGCTTGGTTACCTCTGATCAAGGTAACACTATTGAAAATGAATGTAAATTGTGTGATTTTGAGTTAGAATCAGACTTGGTGTTTTGACTTGAGGTTTTAGCTAAATTCTAGCAAAAAATAATAATTGTGATTTAAACTAATTACTAGCCAATGTATGGTGTTGTTTTGAGCCTTGTGAGGCATTGTGGTTTTAGGCTAGATTTGGTCGAGTGTATCGATTTCTCGAAATGCATGAATGTTTTAAAAATACATGAGATATGAGAAAAGAGGAAAATGATTGAAAAGCATGGTTTTAGAAATGAATTTTCGTTGTTTTAGTCGGGATTTGTAGTTTTCTTGAGGTTTGTGAAAAGATTTTGTAAAGATAGAAAATTAGAGTTTTCGCATGGTTTTCTGCTGTTGGGCATGTACTGAGTGACCTTGAAGTCACTCACGTGTGTTTTAGTTTTGTTTGGTTTTTCAGGTGTTTAGTTGGGTGCAATCTGGTCGCTAGTGTTGGAGTTTCAAAGCCACTAGTCGCACAACATTTCTGAGTAGGTTTTTCCTAGTTATTTTAATTGTTGTAAATTATTATAATTAGCGAATTGATGCTATTTAGATAGCGTTTCCGGGTTCGGGCCGTTACACACGATCCATGATCCTAAATTAGTTTGGGTCAGGCCGCATCGAGCTGGAATCAGGTTCATTTTAGGCTAGTCCTAATTAATTTATATTAATTTTAAAATTAAAAAATTGCAAAAAATCATTATTTAATAACTCAAATACAATGATAATACCCTAAATAGTTGATAATATCATAATACATAAAAGAAAGGAAATAACATTACACATTTCAGTTAAATAAGTCCAAACATCTGATCTTTTGTATTTTCTAGAGTTTTGAATATTAGAGTTAATGGATGTGGATTCTAAATTTGCTACATGATTTTGAGTGTTAGGAACAAAATCATTTGATTCATTAACAATTATGTTTTATAAAACAAAAATAAACTACTTCCACTTAAATAATAAACAATAATAATAAACACATCAAAAAACTTAAGAGAATAATTCATAAAATAAAGGATTAAGAAGAGAATAAGAATGGAGAAGAAGAAAAGAATGTTGATAGCGATTGATGAAAGTGTGGAGAGTTGAAGAACTTGAGAGTTGAGACCAAGAATTTCAACTTTCATTTGAACAGTTGAGACTTGAGAGTAAGAATGCAACTTGCAAGAAGCTAAGAACTTTAAGAAACGAAGAGAAAAAGTTTGGTGTGGATGGAAGAGGTGAATGTAGTACTATTTATAGATGTTTGGAGACTCTAACATTTAAAAATAAACCTATTGGAAAGGATAAAATTGTCAATAAAGTTTTATAACAGCTAAAAGTATGGTTGTTAGAGACTATCAAAATGAAATAGATGTCCATTTTTAAAAATGGACGTCCGTTTAGGTAAATGGACATCCATTTTTGAAATCGAACGTCCACTTCATCCAACATCTTTATTTTATAGCAGTTGAAATTTAAAAGTAAAAAAATCAGAAAAAATACAGACATCCATGATTTGAAAATAGACGTCTATTTATATAAGTGGAGAAACGGACGTCCACTTGATCTAACGACTTTATTTCATAACAGTTGAAATTTTAATATATATAAAATCAATACAAAATAAACGTTTATTCCTTAAAACGAACGTCCATCTTTTAGTCAAGAAGCTCTCCTAAAGAAACGGACGTCCATTCCTTGAAATAGACATTTGTTTTTTAGTCAGGAAGTTTTACTAAAGAAACAGACATCCGGTACTTAAAATAGGACGTCCCTTGTAGTTACATAGGACGTCCTATTTTTAAAACGATCACCCATGTTTAATTTTATATAGTTAAAATACATTATAAAATATTTATTATAACTTAAAAATTAATATTTATATTTAAAATTACATATTTTTATTTCATGCCTAAATCGAGTCGGGCCTAAATCGAGTCGTAGATTCGGGCTCCTGTTGGGTTCGGGCTCGAGCATGGCCGTGTTCAGGCCCAAACCGAGTCGTGCCAAGATGTGGGCCACGGTAAAAAATCTTGGGCCCATGGCCCTATCCAGTTTGGACGAGGTCGAACTTGGTTCCATTTCTGACTATGTTGGCCTGATTTTTTCTAGGCGAGAGACTGAACCATGGGCAACCTGGTCCAAATTTCTGGTCTAAGTTTATGATTCATACTTTACTATTAATGATATTGTTGTTGAGAATTCATTTTTATGAACTTTCAGTTGTATTTTGTGCCTTTTAGACATTCTCTGTGATTACTAGTATATGATAGTGTTATTGTGTGTTGAGTAGATTGCTTTGAGACATAGGTGCATTTGTGGCATGTTTTGGTAATGTGTATGGCCTGTGCATTTTGGCCTTAAGTAGTAGGAAGTTGAAGCCTATTGTGTTGATATGTGCTTTGGTTTTATTGGAAAAGTTTTAATGTTTTTTTTCAAAAGTTTTGGAAACTATGGAAAAGAATTTTAAATGATTTCCATTGTTTTTATTGTGAACCCAGAAGACCGAGATTATGGTTGGAAGACCTACAGAACCAAGACTAAGGTTTAAAAACTAATAGGGTGAAGGATTGTGCTAGCGCGGCCATGAGGTACGACAATATTTCTAGTTGATCGAACACAAGGTTGAGACTAAGATTCAAGAACTAAAAAGCTATAGAGTTATATTCACAAATCCAAGTGGTATGATACTTTTTGGTGATTGATTACTAGACTGAGACTGAGATTCAAGTGTAAAGTGTTGGCAATGACAAGAGGTATGTGACTTTAGATGACCCAAGTATTAAAACTTAAGAAACCGAGAGGACGTACTCTACAGAGTTAGTCAGAGCGTGATATGTACATGTTTCACTTTTGATGACGTCATTGAGTGGATAGTTTTAAGGATTCTTTGGAATCTAAGATGGGAGATCTCCTTGCATAGTGGCTCTTACCATGGTAGTGTAGTATGCTTTGGCAACTGCTTATGGGCCAGTGTCAGTTACTTGATGCTGAACAATGCGACACATTGTGATTGTTTTGAGTGGATTTGGCTAAGTGCAGTTGTTTAGTAATGCATGTCTTATAAATTGAAATGTGCATGGTGCTTTCAAGAAAGAATTAAATATTTATCAAAAGGTTTTGAGATAAAACATGTTTAGAGTTTTTCATGCTTGTTTCTGATATAATTTTGTTTCTATACCTTAATGCTTGAGTGAATGATTGGACAGGTTGTAGATAGGGGATCTATAAAATGTTTGGGGCGTTAGACTTACGTATTTCGAGACACATGCATGTTCAGTATATGTGTTTTGATTGGTTTGTGCATGACTTTGTGGTTTGTAGTAATTTCAGTGTATTTGATATTGATTTTCAGATGCATGCTTTTATGATTATATTGCATCATGATTTTCTGAAGTTTTAATTTGAGATATCAATATTTGAGATGAAAGGTTTTTGTTATATATAAATACACGTTTAGAGATTTACAAAGTGATTTTCTTGTCTAGATTTCTATCTGAAGGATTTTGTGAGATCTGCACATTTACGTGGCAGGTCTTGCTTGTGCATTTCAACCACCCGTTTTCTCCGATTTTCAGTTTGTTTTACAAAGTTGAGTTCTGGTTCTGTATTAACTTTGGTTTTGTGTTTAGTGAGTGTATACTAGGTAATCTTTTTGGTAGTTACTCATGTGTACATGATTTGCGTTTTGTAGGTGTCGATTAAAAGTTAGATTTTTTGCTAATACATATAGAGTAGTGCTTTAAACGTACATTGAGAATCATGAATAGATGCTTTGTTAAAAGAGCAATTATTAATAATGTTATGACATTTTTATTATGTATTTGAGACATTGATTATTTGTGCTTAGTCCACTTGAATTTGGATTCAGTGATGTAATAAAAGAAATTTTTTATATTTATTAGGAGGATAATGATCAAGGTCATTACATAGAAATCTAGAATACAATCAACCTTTTCAAGTATCAAGTGATTAGTATTATCATCTTGGTGATTGTTACACCAAAATTGCTTGTCTTTTTTTAACCATTTCGAGGAGTGTGTTGCCAATTAAAGGAATGAGGAGTCATTAAAATAAAGCCCTAAACTAGTGCAGACAATTCTTGATCCAACTTGGACACAACAGACAGAAGTCATGTTTGGGGTAATCTTAAATAAATATGGATTGCAAATCGGACAACCTTAAATAGGTTAATTTTCATGGTAAATGGGTAAAGCTATCTAACTCATTTAATAACGGGTTGAGGGTATGGATTGAATATGTCAAATGGTGTATGCTTAGTATCTTATAATCTTTTAGGGTCTTTTGTAAAATATGTAATGATGATATTTTTGTAAACCTTTTGATTTATGTTTAAGATTTTCTTACAAGGTAAACATTAAAACCCTAACAACTAAAAAGTAACGCCATAACCTTAAAGTTTGGATGAATTTAGTTACCATTCTCTTCCTTCCCAACTCCTCCAATCCCCCCCCTTACCTTGATCTCTCCCTACTCTCAACAGTAGGTGTGTCCCTTTCATCTATAGTATTTAATTCAAGTTTTGGGAAAGAATACTGCCATAAAACAATATTTCTTCATAGGAGTTGGGTTCCCACAGCATCTGATTCTGTATGAAAATTAAGGATATCCTTTTCACTTTAGTTTATATGCATAAGTGCCTTTTCCAAATACTGTTATATTTGGGTTTGGCTATCTGGGTCAGTTGTAAATAGATTTAATATGATGTGTGAACACTTGTTGTCTCCCCTGCTGAAAACCATAAGGGCCACAGAGAAATCTAACTAAATTGTATGCATGCGGTTTTAGTATTTTAGTGTTCCACCGTTCACATAATTGACACAAAAAGGAGTCATTGTTGTTTAGACATGAATACTCTATCTACTTTTAATCACTTTCATTTAGGAAATGAGAAATGGTTTACAATGACATGATGAAAATGGTTGAGGCCCTTGACAATGCGTACCCAGAAGAAGTTGAAACATCAAACTAGTAAAGACAAGCATGAGCTGCATTACTTAAAAAACGAGCTCATGATAACACCATTGTTCAACTAGTTAGCATTTAAACTAATCTTAACTTCAAGATACTGAAGTATATGATTTTGAAGTTAATAATATAGAAGTGGAAATTCATGAAAGTTGGATGTATGATTAAGTTTTTTTTTTTTTTTTAAACGAGGAAACTTAGGAGACCCTATCAACTACAAGCGGTCCCATACTGACCCAAGACGTGAGATGCGAGGAAATCCTCCTTCAAGCCTAGGGCTCGAGGAACTGCTTGTATAAGCTAGTGCAGCCAGCTAATATAACCCCAAGAAGACCCCCACCTTGCTAGAGAGTCTAACCCACAAAAGTCAGAACATACGCCTAAACAGGATAAATCCCCTACAATACACAGATTTCAAACCCGTGACGGTAGGGAGCAGGAGAACCCCTGATGACCGTTAGGTTATCAATCAATTACGATTAAGTAATTTACTCAAAACTTTTATGTGCTCAATGGCAAAATCTCAATTTCTTTCATTCTTTTGAACATAGTCAAATCATATATTATTCTCATGTATATGCATTTAGAAATGAAGAACTTGTCACTTATATCGGCTCTTCTATTCAAATCATAGTTTCTGTGAATAAAAAATCGCTCTACTTGCATATTAAAATAATTAGGATCTCATTAAGGTCATTTGAAGTTGTTCTTTTCTTTCTCGGTCCATTATAATAAGCTTCCTTGATTCTTCTCATGTACTTGAAGTTTATGGTTGAGTACATGTTGATTTATGTTAAATTTTGCAAAAATTATAGTTGCATATCATCTAATAAAAGATATTCTACGTCATATATGTAGATGTGGTTCGCTACCTCTTACCTAGGTAATTGGAATTTAGTGAGTGATGACATATCTTATTTATCATGTTATTAGAGACAAAAAAAGACCAAAATGAATCAAATATGCGCACATCGACATGTATTAGGAAAAGGACACGTATTGAACCTAAAGGGATAATACTTGCGGAAGAGTTAAAATAGTTTACTAAGATTATATCAAAAAAAGGACACTCTCCAAATATTATATTTCTCTAACTACCATTAGTCATTTGTTTACAAATCTTTTGAAACTCAATTACTTGTTATGAGAAAATATGTAAACTTCATAATAGATGCTGACACAACTAATGCTATATAAACTTGATAGAAGTAGAAAACTAAGGTGAAGGTGCTTCTACTAGAAGTCATATTCTATGGAAAAAGCATATGCATGTGTAACGATTTGAATTTTAAGCAGCAATTTAAGTTAGAAATTCAACTTGGGATTTCTTAGTTATTGGACGCTTGAAGTGAGACGTTTAATATAAAATGCTGATTTATAGGTGTTCTACACCAGAAATAATGAATTATGGCTTTTTGTTGTGTTAAACGTTGAGAGTGGGGCGTTTAATGTAAAATGTCAGATATACACCATTTAACACTTACATGAAATTTTTGTACATTAGATGTTGGACGCCTGAATTCATGCATTTAACGTTGAACGCATATCAGGTAGGCATGCAACGTTATGAAGTTGCATGCAAGAAGCCAAGCTATCTATACTTGCAAGGGATGGGGTACATGTCAAGAGAGACTCTTCTCTTCTCCTCCCTCGTCTCAGGAAAGCTAGGGTGAGCTTCAGGAGGGTTAGGGTGCTCTGTATGAGAGAGAGAGAGAGAGAATGGTGAGAGGAAGAAGAGAGAGAAGAGTTTCCCTAGTGTGTAAATACGATGTGGTGTGCGTGGCTGGCAATCTCTGGCCACCCTTGACATCGAGCTTAGGCTGAAGAAGGTGCTGCAAGTTAGAGCAGTAAGATGAGATTTGAGTTGTGGCTTGGGTTCTCCTTCTCCTTTTCCTTTCCTCCCTTCCTCCATTTGGCATGCATTGATTTCCTTGAATCTCCTGACATTGCATGCGTGACTGAGGTTAGTGGGACGAAGAGAAAGGATGATCGAAAGTTGAAAGGAAGTCTAGGATTATGGGGAGCACCTTGGAGGAGTTGGGTCTTAAAAAAAGGTGTACACCCCTTAAGTTAAAGGTTTACAGTGTTTGTAGATTGAGTTTTGAGAGTTTATTATGTGTTTGGTGTCCCTCCACCTTTGTGTGATGGTTGTATGGTCTTTCGGAGGGGTTGTGTTTGATTTAAGGAAAATTTTCAGTGCAAGGGAGCTTTTTGTGTGTTGAACGGTAGCTCTGGGGCGTATAATATTGGACACCCAAGAAGGGGCCTCCAACACCATTGTCCTTTTTCTTCTGTTTTAAATAATTTACTTGATTAATGACTGTCGTTGAGAATGCAAACTGTAATTCATATGTTTTAGGGATTGCTGGTAATCTCTTAGTGATTTTGGAATAAAAGGCATGCTAGGATTAATGAATTTTAGTGCAGTATTAGATGTCAGGTTGTTAAACGCTTGGATGGCAGCGTTTAACGTTGGACGTTGGCTTCCCAACATTCAACACCCCTGGTTGTATTTATGCTAAGCTATGAGATTTAGTTAATAAGAGGGAACATGTTAAATGACAACATGCCGTAACGATGGGATTAACAATTCAAATCAGTAGTTTTAGCATGAGACTTTGGTCCAGTATATTGAATAGGTTTGGTATACCGATTTGTCCTCTAGTTTGGGACCAGAGTATTGGTTCGACCGATCGATAGATTTTGGTCTACTGAATCAGGCCCAGAATCTGTTTAATAATGTTCTAGTGTGATTAATATGTATATGTATATGGTGTATATACATATTAATCTTGGAGAAATAATTTAATGAACACAATAATGATTAGGATAATCATTAGAAATGTTTTAGTAATAGTTTAAAAAGAATTAGCAAGATTCCATTTTACACATAGAGGTCATAAAAGATGATATGACTTAGAAATAATAAGTCTCGTCCTTGATGGCTTAGAAATGACTGTGGGGATCATGATGTAGTTCCTAAGCCTAGAGTTAGTAAGTTTTGTTAGCATGCACTGAAAGAGTCATTCAATGGCACTGCTTAGCTCTGTTGGGCATTGATCTAGTTGTATTCCTAAGTGACACGAGTCAATAGTGTTGGAACGAATAGCTCCTCTAGAGGGGGGGTGAATAGAGAATTAACCCTTTTTTAATTACTTATATCAGTTTTTACAGGTGAATGAAAAATTACATGTAAGGTGATTATTTTATACGTATAAACAACTTAACTACTCAAGCAAT
>JAMKQA010010772.1:0-11932 GCA_024699735.1 Posidonia australis
TTCCAAGAAAGGGATAATTCATCAGTAAAAAAAAATTGATGGAAGTTCCAATGAGAGTCTGGATAACGGATAGGAATGTAGAATAAGATTTCATAAGACACCCAATAAAATCAGCCTCACCCTTGAAAAAGCCTTTTCTAGTTTGTTTGCAGTGAGGAATGGCTTGTGGAGGCTCACCTTTAGGTTAGACATACAAAAAAAGGCATGATAAGAAGAGAACCACCTGGAGCTATTCCAAAGACCATCACAGGAGAAAAATATCCACTAGTACTGCAGAGGAAAAAATCAGCATTACTTGCTAGGAGCAAATCCCTTATTGAAGAAAGGAGCATCCAAGCTTGAATGCGTCCTGTCCAAACGGCTCAGTTATAAAGTCACATTATAAATGTTATAAATTATTTCCCTGATGTGATTGATACTGGACTCATGCCTGCCTTTAAGAAACCTGTTTACCAAAAGTTTAAAACACACTGCCATAGGAAAAAATAATCCAAGTTTGGAGCTCACCAGCTGGGGGTTGAAGTTCATTGTAACCATAATTCTATAAAACAGACACCTTTACAGTATCCAATGCTTGAGTCCAATTCAAATTTCTGGCCTTCTTGATTTCACTGTAGGCGCTCTTCATAGGATCTATCAAGAATTATTTCATTGTTAATAGAAGTGGTGTGAAAAGGAGAAATTAGATGGAAAATGACTCATTTTGAATCAGGAAGCTATTGTATCCCTAAACTGAACATAAGTAAAGGATAAATTAATTTATGCTAAGATTAATTTTTGGCATCAATATCTCTTCAGAAATTGACTACTGGTACTCATCTGCAAAATGTTATTTGATGCTTCCATTTTTATCTCTTAGGGAATACTCATGCACAAAATTTTCTTGCTTTGAAGAATAATGCACATATTGATGCAAGTAATTTTTGTGACAAGTATATCTATGAATTGGTGTTTGTTAACTATGTTATTGGGGACTATGAATTGCATTTTTTTGCCAGTGACTGCAAAAGTTTACTACTAATCAATGCATCCCTAGCTATGTGCTTTGGGGTTTGTGCAATGTTAAATGGACTGTGCTTAGTTTTTTTAATTGCTTATTGCTGTAAGAAATTTTTGAACCATAATGTGGATGTTGCTGTTTGTTGTGTAATTCTTATTTTGTTCATACATTGGTTCTACTGTTGAATCATTTGAATATTGTAATAGATAATGAACACATCTAAAGGCACTATTACAATTGAGCTCTTCAAGGATGCTGCACCTGGTGTGGTGGATAAGTTCATTGACTTATGGTGAGCTTTCAAGGTTCATCTTTCAAGTTTTTTCTTTTGACTTGTCTTTCATTATGTTGAAATTTGTTTTTTTCATTACTGCAGAATATTCAGTTAAATCATGTACATATTATTGGGTATATACATGATTATACATTGTGTGCTGCATCCCTATGAAGATCATTATGATTAAAGTTGATGTGTTTCTTTTGCCCTATTGCAATGCATGTATTATGCCTTTCAATGGTTATAGTTTTATCCATATTACCCTAACAATGCTGTAACTTGAAACATAGTTCAGCCCTACTACTTTATTTAGAAAGGTATATATGCTACAATTTTGCGTTATTTGATATCATCTACTTGAGGCACAATATTTCCTATTGAGGTAACACAAACCATGATGCTGTGTTGCAAAGTTTTAAATGGAGCAGATAGCACAGTATATGAACGAGTCTTTGACTGATTTTACATGATATATGGAATCAGTGTGCAAATTTGCATTCGATAAATACTATCTGAATTTGGATACATCTCCAAAAGCTAATTAAAATATGCTTCTTTCTCAATAAAATAAAATATTCATGCTTAAATTGAAATTTTTTGTTAATTATGTATACATTTAAGACTTATCTAGATATCGTATATTGTAATATTTTGAATGGTCGGACAGCTGATGGGAACCCTTCACCATGATGCCTAAGTTAGGGTTCTATCCCATGTCGCATTATTAAAGGGGAATAAACTCCATATCAAGATAAGATTTTAATTTAACAATACAGTTATGAATAATATGAGGGTGATATTGATATTACCAGATGGTCAAGCAAATACTGGATTTATTGTTGAGAATCAAGAAAGTCTTATTCTAGGTGCCTCATACCGGTAAGGTTTCTATAATGAAACTGAGAGGTTGTTCAGGTAAGGTCCCTATTCCCTAATGCCTTATCCTGTCTGTTTCATTTGTAGCTTTATCAAAGGTGGTGTTGCTTGTGCAAAACATTTTGGAACCATAATGCCCTGTATATTTTATTTTCACATGTTTTCTCCTTCTAATAGACATACTTTGTGATGCAGTCAAAAAGGGTATTTCAAAGGGATGTCTTTTCATCGTGTAATTAAGAATTATGTAATACAAGGAGGTGATTTGCATAGACTTGGAGCTGCAGAAGATTGGACATTAAAAGGAAAATCAAATAGCGAGCTTGCTACAAGGTTAATGAGCTGAAAAGACATTGCTATTTAGCTGCATGATGTTATCTATTATTATTATAATCCATCCTTTTATTTTGCAACAAGCTTCTGATAAGGTTGCATATTGTTGTTTGATAAATATACAGTGCAAAGCATGAGGCTTTTATGCTTGGAACTTCTAAGGCTAAACAAGACAGTAAAGAGTTTCAGCTTTTCATTACAACAGCTCCAATCCCTGATTTGAATGACAATCTTATTGTGTTTGGGCGAGTTATCAAAGGGGAAGACGTTGTTCAGGTATTTATGAAGAACTTCAACATCTAATTGAATTAGCCTTATATGTTTTTATCCTCTATATGACAACAATGCTCTGAAATTGCATATTTCCTATAAGTAGATTAATTGTCAGGAATGCATCTGTGAAATTACAAAATAGTCTAGACTGCCCTAGTTATCTGTTTTCTTGTTGTTGGTTGATGTGAACCGGATCCCACCTTCTTGATGCTAAAGAGAACACACCTTGCAGCCACCCACGTTGTCTTCTTCTCCGTCTCTTCTTCCCTGTTGCGCCCTTTTCTTCTCCTTTTTTTTCATTTTTAGGGCTCAACTGCTGGCTGTAGAAGTGAAATAAAACTGCCGAACCAGGCTGGTTCTCTGGTTGGACCATCTGGTTCACCGGTTTGAGTGGTTTAAGTGCCAGTTCAAAAGACCTCTTTTGAATTGTTGAGGCAGCCAGTCGACAGTCTGACCGGTTCAACCGGCTGGACTGGTCTGGTTCTGACAACACTGCATAATACAACTGTAGTTCCACCATTCCAAGGGTGGCTGCGTGCACATCACTCAATTGCAATTCTTAATAGCCTGCAACCATCTGACATAGCACAATTGGCCATGCCTCCTACTTGGCTTCATGAGGCATAAGCACGAGCTCTAAAAACAAATAAAAAGAAGAAAAGAAGAGTGCAACAAGGGACTTTACAAGACATAATCTGGCAACAAATAAAGGCAAGCTGAGGTACTTTACAAGACATAATCCACACTAAATTCCAACAATTTCACCTCCTCATTTGCACCCACCTACATTGTGGTCCTACGAAAAATTGACTTTGAGCCTCATAATCATCGAAATGCCTCCAAACAAGGGAATGGATAAATCTATTTGGTCATGATCTATCATACAAATGACCAAGGTATCATTGGATTCCCTTCAATCTCGGAAATTATGGCATTCAGTATGCTATTTTGCTTTTCCCTTACCTCTCGCACTCGCAAATAAGACACTGTATGCATGCTCCTCTTTGGTTGGAGATTCACAAACAGCCTCTCTTGCCTGCATACTTATCCAAGGCCTTTGCACTAGAGGAGAAAAACAGGGGAAACCATACCCAAGCAACACTTTCAGACACCTATTTCAAGTACCAAAACCCTAATGAAACTCATATAGGAATCATGGTTCCAAACATTGGTCCATGTCGACGACATTTCGCCGACATGTGTCAGAATCTGAAAGTAGGGACACGATAATATGGGGTATGTTTAGGTTTACGGTATTTTGGGTCCATGTCGGTATCGAGTCGACTTATGTCAATCGTGTCGTTTGACACGTGGAGTTTTATGAACTGTGCCCACGCGTGTCGGACGACACACCCAATAATTGGTGTCGACATGGGTTTATTTCACTTTGCTGCTTATCTCTTTTGTTCTCCTGCTATTCTTCTTCTTCCATGGTGGAACCAGCTACTGTTTTCTTCTCTTCAAATATTCTTCAAGGCTTTTTGGGAGGATTCTTCAAAGATACTCTAATGGTATGGCCAGCTGCTTTATTTTCATCTTTCCTCCCATTTTTCAAGGATTTCCAATGGTTCTTCGTGGATTCTTCATGGGTAAATAGATTTCTACTTATCTTTAAGATTTTTTATGGTTTCTTCAAGGGTTTTTTAAGGATTTTGCTTATTTATTTGATTTTACAGCAAATAGGGAGCCTTTTTTTTGTTTTTGCTTTAGTTTTCAATTAGATCTACCATAAACATACATAGATCTTAGGTTTTTGTATGTAATATTTTTATTTCTTCATTTTTTGGTATTTTAATGTTAACTTGAAAATCAGTAAATCGATAAATAAAGGTAAAAAAAAGTTAGAAAATCATATTTTAACCTAATAAATGTAAAAAATAAAAAACTCTAACCTAATAAAGGTAAAAAATCTAACCTAATAAAGTTAGAAATATTTTGAAGTTTTACAGGAAATAAATGTACAACTTATTAAATAAAATATTTCAAAAAATTGTAAAAATCAAAGAAAATTTAAAAAATAAGGAAACATATTTTAAATGCATGAGTATCTTTTTTCATATAATTAATCTTATTTAACTTTTTATTTTCGATTTTCATAATGTCGAGTTCTGATAGATCTCAACATGATGGAAGTGGTAATGAGGAGAGATTTGCTAGACTTGACTCAGGATGGTTGCATGGATATGCTGTCAACAACGATAGACAGAAAACAGAATGCAAGTACTGTGAGAAGAAAATGATGAGTGGGGGTATTACAAGATTGAAGCAACATCTTATTGGTAGATACAACAATGTAAGCAGGTGTAAGTTATGTCCAACTATCGTTCATGATCAGATGAGAGAGTTACTAAAGGACACAAAATCCAAGAAAAGTGATAGAACAGAAATAGATGAAAGATTTAAGAAGATTTTGTTTGATGAAGGAGAACGTGAGTTTATTGTTGTACTATATTCATAAGATGATACATTATATCCTTCAAATTGTCAAACTCAAAATGAGAGAGACATGTATAAGAGAGCTGTAATGGAGTCACGAAATGAAGAATGGTATAGAGAATAAATTCAAAGATTCTATCTTTTTGAAAGTGTTAGGGGGAAGTGGCAGTGGTAGTACACAGAAAGATTAAAATAAAGGCATTACAGGAATATTTAGAGCATACAGTCAAAAATACGATAGTCCAGATTCAGCAACATGTAGAAATGAAAAGTCGAAGTAGAAGATTATCAAAAGCATGCTTGGAAATATCAGAAAGGAAGTTGGTCAACTTATGACCAAATACATGTTTTTCAATGTTATTCCAGTAAAAACTATAAATGGACCGTATCTACAACATATGTTTGATGTAGTGGTTAGAAAAGATATAGGAGTAAAAGTACCAAATTATGATATAATAAATAAGTATTTTAAATAAGAAAAGGAAGAATTAGAAAGCTACATTGACAGTTTGAAATGACAATGGTCAACTTATGGGATCACTATTATGTGTGATGGTTGAACAAGCACTATCAGAGGAAACAGATTATCAACTTCATGATTTACTGTGATAGTCGCATAATTTTTTTAAAATCCATTAATGCTTTTGATGTTATTAAAGATCATAGAATTCTCTATAAGTAAATAATGGAAGTTATTAAGCAAATGGGATCGTTAAGTGTGGTTCAAATTGTCATTGATAATGGTAGTAATTTTGAAAAAATCGGTAAAAAAATTATGTGTAAGCATTCTATCTATTGGACACTATGTGCTGTTCACTGTATTGATTTGATACTTAAGGACTTTGGTAGGACAAAGTTGGTGGAGAAGACTGTTAGAGAAGTAAAGGTTGTAACAAAGTTTATTTACTACTCTTACCTATTGATCTTTATGAGGTCACTCGAGTGTTGTGGCGGTGATATGATTCGGGTTGGAGTTATTCAATTTGTAATAAATTACATTGTTCTCCAATCAATGATTGATAAAAGGAGCAGACTAAAGTACATGTTTAATTCATAAATCTGGTATAAATATCATGAGAGTGATGCTCCAATTCGTAGGAAAATAAATTCTATAATTAATAGTCAGTCTTTTTAGGAAGATGTTCGAAAGGTAGTGAGTATAATGAAGTCGGTTTCAAAGGTCTTCCATTTGGTAAATGGTGATAAAAAACCTACAATGGGTTTCTCATGTGAGGCAATGAAGTTGATGAAAGATATTGTGAAAGATGCAGCATACAGAAGTTTAAAGGGGTACTTGAAAATTATTGAAGAAAGATAGTCCAACATGTTTCTTCACTCTTTACACGAAGTTAGTAAGTAGTTTGATATGTGGATTCATATTAAATATAACTCATAATTATATTTATATTATAATTGGTTGCTTAATTACTTTTTATTTATTAATGTAACATACTATCTGAACCTGCAATTCTAATACGATCATGATTTCGAAAATCGTACTAATTTAGTATCTTCCATGAGAATGATAATAAAGAAATTGGAGTTAAATGTGGATATTCAAATAAAAATGTTGAATGAAATTAAATACTTTAGGAAGCAAATGTTTAGATTTGGAGATCCTTAAGCGATTCGTAGTTGTGCTTCGATGACTCCAAGTAAGGATTTGTATATTATTTATTTTATTTACATCATAATATTACATATTTACATTATAATATGGGTAATAATTAATAGTCTAATATAATATTTCAAGTGAATGGTGGTTGCTAAATGAAACAGATGCTCTAAATTTGAGAAAAATTGTAATAAAGATTTTATATCAAACTGCCTCAGCTTCAGATTGTGAAAGAAATTAAGGCACATTTAATCTTATCCATACAAAAAGAAAAAATAGATTGGGAACTCAAAGATTAAATGATCTTATTTTTATGCACTATAATATGAAGCTGAGAATGAAACATTTAAGAGAGGGAGAAGATAAGGATCACTTTGATCCAATTGATTTGACATATATCTACAATAAGGATGAAGATGAGGATTCTATACTTGAGTGGTTGTAAAAAAATAGACAATTAGATGAAGAACAAGGTATATCAAGCTCAAGAATTGTTACTGAAATGGACATTGATGTTGAAGATTACATCAGTTCATTTGAGTATTCTTGTAGTGGAACTCTAGGTTTAAGTGGTGATAGTGATATAAATGATTTCTCACAACCATCAAATGATGATGAAGGCAGTGAATGGATATACCGTTTCTGGAACGGAAGACGTACGAGGAAAAAAGTCAAATGTTACTTAGTCCATTTATAGGAGAAGATGAATTTACACATGCCACGTAAGATGAGCATCATGGAACTCGATGACTATCAATACTTAATCCTTTGTTATATCATTATAAAAGAAAATCTCGTGAAGATACAACAAAGGATTCAAACTCTTAGAGTAGTTATATTAAGGAAAGTTTATTAAAATCACTTGATTCTTTGAATATCCATAATTCTACAGACTCTTATGACTACAGTTTTTATGGAGATCGTTTTTATGGACAATCATATTATACTTCTGAAAGTAGATGGACGAAAATTTCATCTTCCTATATCCCAAGTCAACAAAGTGAATAGGATATGAGTCAACTATACACTATCACAAATAGAATATGAGTAATATTCTTATCAAGGTCCTTTAAGTCAAGATTATTTCCTTTAGCAACCTCAATAAGTATTTATTGTACAATATTCACTAATAGGGTTCCTGATTTGAATGTCAATATCAGATTATCACTATTATATTATGGAATACCAAAAATATTATAGTCATATATCTTGGAACAACTATGTATTTGAAGGGAGTCCTAAATTCGATAATAAATTCATTGTGACCACAATATAGTTAAACACCAAGATAATATTGATGAACCAAGAAATTCTTTTTGGTATTAAGCATATATGAGGTTACTTTTATGAGTACTGTTTTTAAACATTTATTAAGTATTTTTACGTATTATTTATGCTTCAGAATATTTGTATTAAGTCTATATAGCGTATTTCAATATTATACATATTTAGAAAGTTGATTCAAGTAGTATTAAATGTAGATTATTGTTTATTTTAACTTATTTTAGAGTTTCAAAGCAAAATTTGAAGTTTTTTTTTATCAATTTTATGAACTTTCGTAAATTTATCGTGTTTTCACTGACATTTCTATCGATGTTCAACACGTTTTTTATTTTTGTCGGATTGAAGTCCAACACGAAATCGATGTTTGAAACCATAATAGCAATCAATCACTTGATGCCAATGAACCCCAAAATTCCTGTACCTCGTAACTTTCCCAAAATACCCCTCATTTACATCATCATATGCCTTTTTCCATGTTCAACTACCTCATCATTCTTGCCATACTTGTTAAAGTGTGGCTAGGCAGTAGGGTGCAATAAGCAAGCTGGGTATTTCAATGCCCAATCATGTATTAAATTATTGAATCCCTTCTAGATCCAGATTAGATGGAGATCCGATCCTGTTGAAAGTAAACAGGGTTGGTGGTATGTCCCAGACCCTATGCTCCTTCGTCAGCTCGTTCTCCCACTATTTCATGTGTCTTCCCCTCCATCCGATCACTCCTATGATGGCTCTTCCCCTCCATCCAAACTGCCTCTTCCCACCACACCAGCAGCATTTTCTGGCCACTCCACATCTTCTCTCTTCTTCCTTTTCCATATCTAGAAATCACATTATATTTTATTTAATTCTTGCTATTTTTTGTATATTTCAATGTTTATTTAGTGCTTAATTGAGTTTATATTGGATATAATAATGCATAATTGCATATAAAAATATATTATGTAAGGGAGGAATCTAGAATTTCCTTTTTTTATATATAAATTTATTATGGCACCTATCTGTCGCCTAGGCACCCAAGGTGCCCCAACTTACAGCATTGGCGCTGTGATAATTATCAATCTTGGCAAACTGTGATGCAACCTAGCCTAGACATACTCATGCACCACTTGAATTAAGGACAAACAACTTGTGTAAATAAAAGCATAAATCTTATAATTTGAGCCCTCTGAACTTGATAGATCATTGTTTTTTATACATCAAGAATGGAATAGTTAATGCTAGAAGAGTGGCTCTTTCAACCCACTAGGCATGTCTTTCATTCCATTTGCATGAGAAGTTACTTGTTATAAATTATCCTATTTTAAGTGGGGATCAAGTACTTATTGGTTACATTATCCTTGCCATCCCTGCCTTGCTCTATTATTATATATTGGACCTTGTATTTACTGTCTAAATGTTTATAACCACAATCTCTACATTTCAAAATATAATACTGCCATATATTTTTTCATTCAAAATGTCGTTCTTCAGTTTACTGCCGTCAGTACAACCTCTGGAGTGAAAATGTAAATATTCAGACATATCTATTAGATGACCGCTTGTCCAAGATTTCAGTTTCGTTATACAGACTACTATGTGTGCTTGATAGATTATAGCAAATGTTGGGCATCATCTTTTTTGTTTGTTTTACTAGATTCTCTTTCAACTGTCTGGTTTATATAATAAAATGTCTGGTGCGTTGCTAGTATTCATTAGTCATCATCATAAGTTCACAATTTCCATTCACAAACCACTTAGATTTTTGCAGTTTTGCTCTTGTTTTCTTTGTGTATTGTACATCAATATTAAATAATTTAAAATGGTGGCTTAGAGTTTAACCAGTTGTCTTGCAACTTAGTTGTTATGGACTAATTTGCTTTGGTTTCTTTAGTTTTTATAGAAATGGCTTTCAACATGGTAGTTTTGTAGGAACGGCATTGGTTGATGTTGGATCCTTGTCTAGCCATTGCCCTCATTTTAACTCATGACAATAGGTTGATGAAAGGGTCTAAAAACGTCAATTTTTTTGTAAGATATGACCTTGGCTGTTTTATTTTTCCTTCAACTCAAATTCGACCTTTAGAAAGATGTGAAGTCGGTGTTGTTGTCATCATTATTATCCCAGAGATTTATCTGTTTTTGTCTTTATTAATCCTTGCGGTTTTGTTGCAAAGCAGTTTAATCTATTTCTCATGTGAAAATGCTTTTCTTTTGAATGCTCTCAAATCAGGAAATTGAAGAAGTTGACACGGACGAGCGCTATCAACCAAAGTCTGCCATTGGGATCATTGATGTCATTTTGAAACGAGAGCTATGAACGATTGTCATCATGCAATTTGCAATCCTGGGCTTGTAGTTGCAAAAAATATCCACAAGTTCTTCTGCAAGCCTGTGGTTTTCCAGAGCTTTCGGCGGCAGACTATACATTTCTGGAAGGTTTTGGTGGTACTGGATGCATGGTAGTTGATTAGATCCTTCCGAAGACACTTTTGTTGTATATTTTTCGCTCATCTTTGGGGTATGGTCCAGCTAATTCCTCCTTCGATGCCTGTAGTAATTTATTAGATGGCCTCGTTCAACTACACTAGGAAATTATCATGATGTAACAAAACTGTCATTGGCCGAAAGATGGTTGAATGCCTGAAATTTGTGTTCATGGTCTTTGTTCTGTCACACTAGGCAATTATCAAGATAGTGAAAGAAAACTGCCATGGGCTAAAAGAAGACAGTTTTATGCTTGAAATTTGAGTTTAGTAGTTGAATGCTTGAAACAATCAAATTTGTGTCTAGTGTCAGCAGCGGCGTGCACTCAAAATTTACGTGGACTTGTTATATCTGAAATTGCTCCTTCATGGTTAAGGGTCTGTCTAGGGCACCTACGTATAGCGCCACGATTGCACTCCATCTGTTACTATATTTATCCGATAAGAGGGAGAGTAATGGTGATTCTTCCCCTTCCTCTAATGTGAGGAGTAGAGGTGTAAATTAAACTAGGTTGGGCTGGACCGGTACAAAAAAATTTAGGCTTGGGTCGGGTCCTGGTTTTTGTGGATGGGTTGGGTTGGGCCAGGTCGTGGATAAAACTCTCCGACCCGTTAGTGGATCGGTCCATAGGTGGGTCTAGATCGGTTTGGTCTATATGTTTTTAAATTTTAAAAAATATTTATTATTAAATAATTAATATATAAATTAAAAAATTTGAAAAGATATTCAATATTTTTCATTAACAATTAAATTAAAAAAATTATTTAATATTAAATAAAGGATGAAATTTACATTTTATATTAATATCCTAGATACATAAAAAAACTTGAAATTTACATTTTTACATTTACATCAGATATTATGATATTCAATAATTTACATTTTTTATATTTACAAATTACAATTATTACATTAATATATATTAAAAATTATACAAAAGAAATTTATTCATATTTTTTAATCTGTAGCAGAAACTTCCGTTCTTGTTGAAGTTGTCTCTTCGTCTTCTGATCCGTCGTTTAAGTTTAAATTTTGTTGACGATCAACTGCATCATACCAATCTTTCAAGCAGACAGAGACTTCTACAGATTTTTCTGATAATTTATATCTTCTATCACTTAAAATTCTTTTTCCTACAGAAAAGACAGACTCCGATGCCACAGTAGACGCTGGAATCGTTAGTAAATCTTTAACCATCTTAGAAACTATAGGAAATCTAACAGCAATATTAGACCACCACTTTAATACATCTAAGTTATCCATTTTAATATCACTAAATGCAAACTCACATTCTAAATAATTTTCTAATTCATTACTAGTTGTTGATTTTACATATTTTCCTTTTTTCTTATTTAATTTACTTCAAAATGAA
>JAMKQA010010773.1:0-19884 GCA_024699735.1 Posidonia australis
TAAATACCCCCCCCCCCCCCCCCCCCATTTGCAAGAGAAAGAGGGGGAGAAAAAGGAGAGAAAAAACTTGGAAAATTGAGAAGAGAGCCACCAAGGAATTTTCTCTCAATCATTGCAACCAGAGAGGTCTCAGATCAGAGGGGAAGCTTAGAGAGAGAAAGAATTCAAGATCAGGTAGCTCCAACCATCTCTCCAGCGAGCTCCAGTGATCTTCAGTAACCTCCACCACTGCCAACTCAGGTAAGCCACTGATTAGAGCCCATTTCTCTTTCGTTTCTTCCCCTGGGCCTTCCACTACCTCCCTGAAATCGTTCTAGTAGAGGAAGGAGGTTCTTCGGCCAGGATTTCGAATTTGGTCGGTCGTCGGGCTGTTTTCCGACGAAGCTTGGTGGGGAGAGGATTCACAGGGCAGTTCAAGGCCCTCGAACGTATGGTGTAGACAAGATTCTTCCCCTTATGCTTTTCCACCTACAGGAGCACTACAACGATCCCTTTGGAAGTCATCAGGAGTAGATCGCCGTTCGTAACACTCGCCGTCGTCAGAGAAGACGACTGGCTGTGAAGCATAGGCATATGCTCCACTCTTCGTAGCACCTCTTTGATCCTTGAGGAATGATTCTCAAAACTTCCTCGACGCTCTGTAGCTGCCAAGACCCTGAATCGAGCCTCGAGTCGCCTCGACAACCGCTGTCACTGGAGCCCCGCTGCAACTCGATCGGAAGGTGGAGTAACGGAGCGTTTCAAGCCTCTAGATGGAATAAAAGCTTCTTCTCCTCGTCACCAACCCTCCAGGAGCTCAGAGCCACGGCACCGCAACTTCTAGCACCCCTTTCTTCCTCGACGTCATCGTCGGAGTCGAGTCATCGGGTGGGTTGTGATCCTGGACCGTCGGGCACCAGATCCAAATGGTTGGATCCTCCTCCCTTCCTCTCTTCTTGTTTCCTGTAGCATTTGATGCCTAATCTGGCATCCCAGATGGTTGTCGATGGCGAGACTCTGTCGCTGGTGGCCGTCGCATGATTTTTTTAAAAAAATAATAAAAATATAGTTTTCTTTTGAATAAATTTCTGATTCTTTACTTTCCATTCAAAGAGGTCCTTATTTCTTGCATTTAGGTCCCTACACAAGTTTTTTAAACTTTTTTAATAATATTTGAATTGGAAAATTGTAGAGGAACCCCTGCAAATATTTATTATTGTTTTCTAGCCTTAAAAATTTGACATAAACCCTCTGATTAACTTTTCATTCACTTTAAGTCCAACATTTTGCACAAAAAGCCCTGAACTTTATTAAAATAATTTTGAATGCATGTTTTTCTATCACAATTGCGAATTAAATACTGGATATTCAAATATTTACTCAAATGTGTTCAAAAATAGCATTTTAAACCCTGAGCTTCATTAGTTTCACACTGAAAGCATATTTTCTAGGGTAAAACTACAGAATGGTCCCTGAACTTCCTGTTTTCAAACATAAACTCTTTTTCTTGCACATTTAACCCTGTATTACTTCAGAATTGCATTAAATACATGTTTTCTTGACAAAATTGCATATTGAACACTAGGAATCTTGAGTTTGACCAAAGCCCTTGTATTTTTGATGATTTAGCAATAGAATTTCAGCATTCATTCAGAATTTGGGAATTTTGCACAAAGGCCCTTGGAATTTACACTTTTTACTTACACAAGTATTTTGTACATTTTGTTCCCCTTTTCCATGCATATTTTCTCATGCCATCTTCCTTGCATCATGCACACATTTATGACTCGTTTCAAACTCAATTTTCACATTCTTTCTCGGATTTCTTCTGACTTTCATGATTTTGATTTAATTTGGATTTCTATCGCCCGAGGGTGTACATTAACAGGTTTGACAATGCCGACATTGACTCGAATGAGGATTATTTTCTCCCATTTGATTTTCTCGGATGTCTTCAAGTTTTCGCTGATTTGCATGATGCTTTCCGAGTATTCCTAATTTTCATGATTTTCTTCATCGCCCACGGGCGTACAGTAAAATGGCATTTTCAATGTCTACATTGACCCTCAAATTATCATATTTGTCCTTTTATTCACTTATTCTCTTTGATTTGGCATGTTTTCTAGTCATATTAGGCATGTGCATTTAGAGTAGGCAAGCATGCACAACAGACCATTAGAAAGCAAGAAACCTCGAAAGGCTGACTTCCTCGGGTACATGTGGGTGCCTAACCACTTCCCCATGCGTAATAAGAATCCTTACCCTTTCTCTGGCCAGCAATGGCCAAGTGTTGCGTCCATTAGTCACGGAGTATGCATATGTTTTCTTCGCCATGATTACTTTTGTTTTATCCTTTGTGTTTGGTTTTTCTCGTCTTTCCATTAAAAGACTAGGTGGTGACTCCTTTCCTTATCCTTTTTTTATTTTCCTTGGTGTTTCTGAGCCCAGTCTTCATCTCTAGATTCACCATCTTCGCCGTGATGGTATCGGGACTCCTTGTGTGCTTCCACGTAAGCGTGAGGACCATGCCACAACCAAGTAAAAGCCCCACGAGTCATTTGGCGAGTATGTTGGTCGCTGACGCGCTCTTGCTTCACAAGTTTGATATAGACCTTCTGACGAGGAATCTATCGAGATGGTAATCCTTGGAGTGTAGCTAGCTACCGGGACCCTGCTTAGCATACAGCTTATCACCACATTTGCATCGCTAATCCAAGCTGGCACTCGCGTAGTGGCAGTTTCCCTACGCTCACTGCATTCGCCAAACAGGGCACATCCCCTGTTTCTATCTCAGGTGCAAGTGGCAGCAGCATCAACAATGGCGCAAATAGTAACTCCAATAAGAGGAAAGATCCTCCCCGGAATGCCGTTGCATACATCAAGTTCCCTGTGGTGCCTGTTGACACAGGATGCCTAGCTCAGCTGCAATTAGTTTATGCACCCACACATAGAGCACCACGCACCTCCCACATCACCACCACCGTCGAGCCGGTATATCCCATCATACCAACAAGGCAAGGATTGTACTAGGGATAGGCACAACAATGCTGCTCAGAGCGCCGCTTCACACCTTTGGTCGAACCCCTGAGCATCATCCTTCCAAAGGCGCAGTCACTCTTAAAGTTTCCAATGGTCCACCCACCGCCGCATCCACTATTGGGGTGGTACAAAACAGACCTATTTTGCAATTTCCGTTACGCCACGGGGCATGTGACCGATAATTGTTTCTCCCTTTGGACTGCCATTTAGGACTTAATTGACTGCAAGGTCATTGTCATCCACACCTAGTAGGCAGAGTCTACGGCCACACCAGCACAAGCATCTACGTCCATCCTTGTTTCCCCTAGCAATGTTTGTCATCCTCTCACTAAGCGTAGCCGTCTAGGTGCACTAGGGACCTCTAGGATCCATGCCCACTTTCTTGCTCGATCCAACGTTACTATGCTGGACCCCTCAGATTTGATCCATGATTCTTCTGCTCTGTTCTCAATGTCCTTGTATCATTCCTTTCCCGAGGGTTCAAGCTCCATGGTGAACATGATCCAACTCACTGCCAGATTGGAGTATCCAGCAACCCCGTCAGCACAATCACCCTCACATGCTACACTAGTAACCCTACTAGCATAATCACCCTCACCAACCATACCAGTGATCCTACTAGCACAACCCCTTCCATCTACAACACTAGTCACCCTGCCAGCCCATCCCACCATGCAATCTCCCCAGTCTGTATCCCTACCTGCTATACCAGCAACAAATCTACCCCTTGCCAGCCCAGAGTCGGTCATCAGGACACCTGTGGTTGTTAATTTGATCCAAGACACTCATTACGTGCCCTATGACTATGCTGTAGATATGTGCGTGGAGGTCACACTTTCAGGGCAAGTGTATAGGGCCCTAGCTCCCATGCCTAAGCCAACCTGACCTATTGTAGCTCCACCACAGCCAGAAAGCCAGCCAATGAAGCCTACTACTGAAGAAACCTTAGCCAAGACCTCTGCTCTACAACCAAATCCGTGGTTGACATCACTACTCAACTTAAGAAGGTCAAGGCTGATATTTCCATCTGGGACTTGATCCACACTTTGGTTGAGCATCGGAAGGCCTTCCTCCGGGTTTTTCAAGCCGCCTATGTAGTGCCCACCATAGAGCCTGTAGCCTTGGAAACCATGGTAGGTATGATTGCTACACCCCAAGTCATCTCCTTCATTTCCAATGAGTTACCTCCAGCGGGGACCAATCATAACTGACCATTGTTCATAATGGTACAGTTTAAGATCTTCCGCATCCCCCTCACCTTGGTCGATAATGGCATTGGCATGAATGTTTGCCCCTTACACATAGCAAGCAAGCTCAGATTCAAGGTTGAGGATATTGTGCCAGTGTTAAAGGGAATGACGTCTTTTGACAACACGCACCACAACGCGTTGGGCTTGTTAGTGATCCCTTTCGTCATTGGCCTAGCTGAGTTCAATGTGGAATTCTACATTGTGGACCTTGAACCCTTGTTTAATCTCCTACTTGGGTGCCCTTGGCTGCACAAGCATCAAGTCATCCCGTCGACTCTCCATCTCATGATCATGTTCATCTAGGGTGATAACATCGTTACCGTCATGGATGAAAACTTTGAAAAGGAGAAGGTCGATTCCATTTCAACCCTGTCCCACCAGACTGTTTGCTTTGACCCCAAGCCTTCAGATGTTCTATTCCGGGTTAATTGGTTTGAGCAGATTAACTTCATCCATAAGTTTGTTCTATCATGGCTGAGAATCTATGTCATCATTAGGGATATGAGAAAGGGACACCTCTCAGGAAATATGGTTAGGGGATTGCCAAGCCCATTGCCACCAATGAGTGGTGAAAGCGAGAAGGACTCGGTTACGAATAGTTGCATCAAGAGAAGCATTCCCGACACTTGCAGAAATCAAAGCCGAACTCCCCTCCCACCTTAACTAACTTCGTTAGTGCAAGGATTCTCAATCCAGGTCAGAGCCCAAACACGACAGTGCTACAACAAGACACTTTGCCGAGCATAGTTGAGTGGTAGGCATTGAGGGTTATTATCCCACAGAGGATGCCATAACAACTTCGATTTCGATCGCAACAGTTTCGGTCACAGTCACAATGATAGATAGCCACAGTTCCAGTCACCTTACAGACAACAGTAGTTTCAATCTTTGCACTAGCCCTGACCACATCAGTCACAGTAGTACTCCCAAAGGCAAGCCGTGTAGCCTTTATCAAACTTCACGCAGCAGATCCGGCTCCCTAGCACACCCCGACTCTAATATTGCCTGCCCATATCCTATTGTTGGTGTGGAGTGCTAACCCCTACGTAGTATCATTGACATACATAAGCGACGGTCTAGAATCTGCGTATTATGTGGATCTTGCCTCTGATGAGGATGAAGGAGCAGTTGTAGAAGCATAGATGGACGAGATGCTCCAAGACATGGAAGTTCTATTTCAAGAGCAAATCACCATGTTGGCAGAAGACACCATAAGGGAAGTGAGGCGCCGGAAAGGCAAATCTGCAATGATGGAAGCATCCCCTCCCTTGCTGCAGGAGACTTAGGACCATTCAGCTGTCATGGTCTTGGAAGAAGAAGAAGAGCATGCCCACTCTAGACTAGACGAGTTAATCACTCAGCAATAGGGGGGCGGGTTTAAATGGTTTTAGCAGCTTAGACATTTTAAGCAAAGTGGGGACCCACAAAAAAGACTGCTTGTAAATAGCAAAGAAAACTTAGAAAAATCAACAATAAATGAGGAAGAAGCATCATAGGGGCAAGAAGGGCTCAACCTGAGGGAGGGTACTGAACGTGATGACACAGAGATCACCTGCTTCCAATACAAGAATACAAGAGTCGGCATAACTATCCTCCAGTGTCGAATGGGTCTAGCATCAAAGTAGATTTGCACCTTCGATACAGTAGACTCTACTTTTCAGAAGGAGATTTTGTCTGAGCTCGTGGCCTATGAAGAGGAGGATAACATCAGTGCACGTGAAGATGACGACGCGCCAATAGAATTCCAACACCATGATGATGACCCAGAAGGCCAAAATTTCCATGTAGAAGAAGAGACTGAGTTAGTAAACTTCGGAACCACTAACAATGTCAAGGAATTGCACATCACTGTTAAAAGCACCCCATAGGTTAAGGCAGAATTCATCGCCTTCCTCAAGGAGTACATAGATGTCTTCGCCTAGAGTTATAGCAACATGGTCGGCCTGGACATAGTAGTAGCAGTACACACTCTACAATTGAAGCCAGATGTCAGGCCTGTCAAGCAAAAGCTCAGAAGATGGTGACCCCAGTCGTTGCTCAAACTTAAGGAGGAGATCATGATGGAGCACAAAGTGGACTTCATCGAGGTCGTCCTCTACCTAGAATGCCTTGCAAACGTCGTCCTAATGTCGAAGAAAGATGGATGAGTTCGCATGTGCATTGATTACAGAGACCTCAATCGGGCAAGCCCCAAGGGCGACTTCCTGCTACCCTACATTGATGCTCTTGTAGAAAAATACGGTTGACCATAAAATGCAATCATTTATGGATGGATTCTCACGCTATAATCAGATCAAAATGGCAGATGAAGATATGGAGAAGACATCATTCATTACCCCTTAGGGAGTCTTCTGCTACAAGGTGATGCCATTTGGACTCAAGAATGTAGGGCTACGTATCGAAGAGCTATGACAGTACTATTCCACGAGCTCATGCACCAAGAAGTCGAAGTCTATGTTGCCGATATGATAGCCAAGTCCAAAGAGCCCGAAGATCATCTAGCCTGCCTAAGGAAGCTGTTCAACCGTCTACGTAAGTACAAGCACCGCCTCAACCCTAGTAAATGTACCTTTGGGGTTTCATCTGGCAAGCTTCTTAGCTACATCATTAGCTAGAGTGGGATTGTGGTCAATTTGACTAAAGCTTGGGCTATAATTGACATTCCTCCCCCCACTATAGAGAAAGAAGTCAAAGGACTATTGGGTTGCCTACAATATATCAGCTAGGTGGTCTCTCAACTCACACCAATCTACGAACTAATCTTCAAGCTCCTAAGTAAGAATGCACAGATCATTGGAGCAAGGAATGTCAGGCTGCTTTAGACAAGATCAAGTAGTTATTGGCCAGACCTCCCATTTTGGTCCAACTAGTGCCATGGAGGCTCCTACTCCTTTATCTATCAGTAACCCAACATTCCATGGGAGCAGTATAGGGCCAGCATGGTGAATTTGGTTGCAAGGAGAGGGCAATATATTATCTGAGCAAGAAGTTTAATGTTTGCGAGGCTAGGTACGCTACTATAGAGAAAGTTTGTTTGTTTCTTGTCTGGGTAGCCCAACGCCTAAGGCATTATATGATGGCATACCCAGTCCTGCTCCTTTGTCGCCATGACCGTATGAAGTATTTGTTTCAGAAGCCAGCCCTTGTGAGGCGATGTGTCAAGTGGCAGGTGTTGTTGTCTCAATACGACATCACCTTCGTCACACAGAAATCTATAAAAGGACAAGTAGTGTTAGACCATCCGGTCGAGCTACCTTTACCAGAATATCAACCCTTGCAGACTCAATTTTAGGACGAGGATGTGCTGTTCGCCATGGATGATAAGGATGAACCAAAAGTGGCAGAGGAGAAGAATCAATGGAGCTTATACTTCGACGGTGCAGTTAACAAAAGAGGGATAGGCATTGGCACCGTATTTGTGGCCCTCTAGGGCCAGACGATTCCATACGCCATAGAATTAAACTTCAAGTGCACGAATAGTGAAGCTGAATATGAAGTGTGCATATTAGGACTGCAAATGGCATTCGAGCATGGTGTCTGCAAGTTACATGTACATGGCGACGCCATGCTAGTCATCACGTAGATCAATGGTGATTGGAGGACTAACAATCAAAAGCTCACGCAGTACCTTGCTCATCTTATGAAGCTTGTGACATAATTCCAAGAGGTTCATTTCTCCTTTATGAATAGAGCCAAGAATGCCTACGTAGATGCCTTGGCAACCTTAGCGTCTTGGTTCTTGATACTAGAAGACCATGCAATGGATGTGTCAGTTACAGGTGTGGATCAGCCAGCACACTGCATGAGCATAGAGGAAGCAGACGCACTGGAAGAACTCTTGTGGTACTATGACATTAAGGTTCTTCTAGAAACCAGAAACCTCCTTCCTGAGGCGTCAGCAACAAAAGCAAGGATATTGATGCACTTGGCATCCAACTATGTTCTCGGGGCCGGCCATTTGTGTAGGAGATCGAGTAATCAAATGCTCATGGGATGCTTGAACAAAAAAGAAGTCGATGCCATCATGCTACAAGTCCATGGTGGGAAATGCATGCTGCACATGAATGGGGTTCTATTAGCCAAGAAGATCATGTTACAAGGCTATTATTGGTCGATCATGGAGGCAAATTATTGTCAGTTTGTGTGAAGGTGTCACAGCTACCAGATCCATGGGAAACTGATTCATGCTCCCCAACAATAGCTTTACAGCATGTCATCACCTTGCCCTTTTTCCACTTAGGGAATTGATGTCATCAGTGCGATTCATTCAGCAGCATCTAACAGGCATCGGTTCATCCTAGTGGCCATTGATTACTTCAGGAAGAGGGTCGAAGTGGCATCATACAAGTTGGTCACTACTACTGTGATAGAGAAGTTCCTAAGGAAAAACATCATATCCCGATATAGGGTTCCACATGGAATAATATCAAATAATGGGAAGAACTTCACAGCTAAGAGGGTCGAAGAGTATTTACAGAAATTCCACATTAAACATCACCATTCCTCACTATAACCATGTCGGCGGGGATCGCAAGATAATGTCAAAATCGGCAAAGCTACGGTAGAAAAAAAAAATGCAATTGCAAAATGCTAGAGTCGCCAACGAGTCCATTATGGAAGACGAGGAAAACCATAAAACACATGAAAGATCATGCAAAAAAAATAAAGGGCTGCGCAAACCAGAAATGTGGGTAAGGATCCTTGTTACGTGTGAGGAAGGTGTTAGGCACCCTCGCACGCCCGACGAATCGGTCTTCTAATGATTTCTCTTTTGCAAATGAAATGTCGGCTTTTCAGCCTTTTGCTGTACGCCCGAGGGCGTTATGCCATGCTATGCTAATGAGTGGTGTCTAGAATGTAGGTGCATGATTTGTAGTGGTGTGTCCTAATGCTCAGAAGTATCACTCTTTAATTCGGGTCAAGTGCGTAATGCAAAGATATTGCATAAACATAATGAAAGTTGTATCATTTTGAGTGAGTTCTCATCATTGCTTACTATATGCCTAAATGCAAACTAAAATGCAGGAAAACTGCTGAAAACAATGATGTGCCTTCCTAATGCATCAAGGAAGAAAATCAGATGAAAACACAGAAGCAAATCGGGTCGAGAAAGCAAGCAAAATGCAAGAAAAACATGCTGTGTGCTACTAAAAACAGGCTACTGCACCTGTTTGGTGCGCCAGACTTGTGCGTCAGTCTAGAGTGCCACCTATGTGCGTCTAGGTGGGCCGGTAATGTATGCAGAGGAGAAAACAGAAAGCAAAGCAAAGCAAAACATCAGAGGATGCACTTTGGGAAAGCATACAACAAAAATCAATCCAGAGAAACTCGAAAAACAGGCTTCAAAAGATTTTAACATGTAAATGCAATGCGATGACCTTGAGCTCAAGGGCCTGAAGCCTCACACAAGATCTCAATCTATATGAACTAGATGCAGGAAGCAATGATCCAGCCAAGCCTCTGGATCATGGACTGATACACATGGTTCTCACAAGGGAGTAAGGTGCAATCAGTCTACCAGATTCAGCCCGGAGCTGAATAACAAAGCAAAGAAAAAAAATGGAAAGCAATTTGATTGAAAGCTGAAAACATGCTGGTGGCATCTTGGTAAACCAGAGAATCGGTTGGAGGGAAACAAGCTTAAAACTCTGCAATAAATCCATGCAAGTATGGGGCTAAATGCAAGCACTCTGATCTCTGACCAGTCTGGTGCGCCTGCTGAGTGTGCCAGATTAGTGTGCGGGTTAGGTGCGACAAGGAAGTGCGCCCCAGGGATTCTGGATCAGACCGTGACTTGATCCATAACCCACCCACCAGAGATACAAGGGGGATTTATGCAAGTGTTAAAGGGTTCATGCCATGATGGAAACTAGGAAACATGCTGCGAGTGCATAGGGGCAAGGATCACCATGAAAACAAAGCATTTGAAACCAAGGCAAGTAAATGGGTTCATGTATGCAAATGTGTGAAATACTTAAGAACAAGCATGATCTGGATGAAACGAATCAAAACGTGCGTATATGATGATCAAATGCGCATGCTTCTAGGCGTAAGGGCATACATGGTGCATGGCAAAATATTGTATGCAAGGAGACAATTGCTCGTGTTGATTACATGCTAGATGCACAAACATGGATTAACATGAAGATTATTTGCATAGAAAACAAGCATGATATCATAAAAACTTCATGAACATGGAACAAAGTAGGTCATATGCAAGTTTTAAACATGTTTCATTCAGTTCTGAAATGGCATTAAGAAATAAAAAGGGGAGGTAGAATGCCTACCTCACGATGTGTTCCTCCTTTGCGATATCCGAGATAAGAAAACCTTTGTTGCTTTGGAAGGCTCTAGGACACAAGGTGGTACTCTAGGGAACAAAAATAAGCCGCTGGACTGGTGTAGAAGCTTGTGCCGAGGTCGGGCTTCAAGGGAGAAAGTGGCTGGGTGCAAGGTTTCTGCTCTGGATTCTCAGCTCTCAGGATTTCGTCCTCCTTTCAAAGAGGTGCCTTTGGGGGTCCTTTATAGGGAATTCTCAGGGGTGAGTTACGGGTATAAGAAGAGCCTTGCAGACGAAGAGCCTGGAATATTCCACGGCACATTCGCTGCTGGAGGTAACAGCCAAGGAAGGTGGAAAGCCAGCCGTCACAGCCTTATGTGCCAGGGATGTGCGCTGGATAAGTGCGCCACCGATGTGCGCTAGGGAAATGCGTTAGGTTGATGTTCTAGGTTGGTGTGCTGGGTTGGTGTGCTAGTTTGGTGCTCTTGGTTGATGTGCTAGGTTGGTGCTCTCACCTATTGGTCCGGTTTCTGAATGCGGCTGCAGGTTTGCTACGGGTTCAGGGATTGGTTGAAGGGTCAGCCACACCCAAAGCAACAGTTGGAACCTTATCAATGAACTACCTCAAAATCGAGGTGTCTACAGATGCCCCTCCCTGAACAAGGTCGAGGGATGAAGGGAACCAAGACCGATGCTCAGGGTTGATAAGATACCCCCATTTTGAGGTTGCAGAAGGATGGTGTTTGCTGTAGGCGGTAAGTCACTTATCCGACGGATACACCGAAAGTCATGACTTGTTGCCAAATGCCAATGCAAATGCATGCGTGCACCTACTGGTCTAAGTGCTGGGAATGCAATGCTAATGCATGATGCTAATGCAAGAGCCGATGGGAAGTCGGTGCAAATTAATGCTAATGCTGAAAACACAAACAGAAGAAAACACTGGCAGGAAAAATGATAAGTTGTCGGACTCATTAGCTGGATTATGAGGTTATCATCCAAAGAGACGGGATATGACAAGCTAGCCAAACCTTGTCAACCCCGGACGCCTGACAGCATGACGGTTGTCAACCGAGTAGTTGGGGGTACCGGCCCGAGAGAAAAGAAAAAGGGGAGCATGACAAATAGAAAATTTGTCAAGCGAAGCAGGGCCTAGTCCACGTGGACCAAAGGCGAACAAAGAGATTTCGCGGGACCTTGACCGCCTAGTCAGAGGTCAAGCAGCTAGATTCCACGGCTGCGAGAATCTAGACAAGGGACCTTGACCGCCCGGTCAGAGGGTCGAACAACTGGATTTCCTGCCTGGGGAAATCCGAGGAAAGGGCTAGGACCTTGACCATCCGGTCAAAAGGTCGAGCCATGGGATTTCCTGCCCATGGAAATCCAAGAATGGGGCTAGGACCTTGACCATCGGGTCAAAAGGTCGAGCCATGGGATTTCCTGCCCCAGGAAATCTGAGAGAGGGGCTAGGACCTTAACCTTCAGGTCAAAAGGCCGAGCCACGGGATTTCCTGCCCAAGGAAATCCGAGAAACCAAGGACTCTAACTGCCTGGTTAAAGCCAAGGAAAGCCTAGGAAAGGCAAATGACATTTGACCGCTCGGTCAAAGCCAAGAAGCTGGATTTCGCGCCCGCGAAGAGCCAAAAGGGGGCACATGACCTTGACCACCCAGTCAAAGATCAACAAGCTGGATTCTGCACCCGCGGAAATCCAAAGGGCAGAGGACAATGACCGCTCGGTCAAAGACAAGCAAGCTGGATTCCGCGCCTGCGGAAATCCAAAGGGCAGAGGACAATGATCGCCCGGTCAAAGTCAAGCAAGTTGGATTCGGCACCCGTGGAAATCCAAAGGGGCTAAGGACAATGCCTGCCTGGTCAAAGTCAAGCAAGGTGGATTCCGTGCCCGTGGAAATCCAAAGGGGCAAAGGACAATGACCGCCCGACCAAAGTCAAGCAAGCTGGATTTCGCGCCCGCGGAAATCCAAAGGGCAGAGGACAATGACCGCCCGGTCAAAGATAAGCAAGCTGGATTCCGCGCCCGCGGAAATCAAAAGGGCAGAGGAAAATGATCGCCCTGTCAAAGTCAAGCAAGTTGTATTCTGCACCAGCAGAAATCCAAAGGGGCTAAGGACAATGACCGCCCGGTCAAAGTCATGCAAGCTGGATTCCGCGCTCGCGGAAATCCAAAGGGGCAAAGGACAATGACTGCCCAGTCAAAGTCAAGCAAGCTGGATTCTGCGCCCATGGAAATCCAAAGGGGCAACGGACAATGACCGCCCGGTCAAAGTCAAGCAAGTTGGATTCCGCACCCGCGGAAATCCAAAAGGCAGAGGACAATGACCGCCCAGTCAAAGTCAAGCGAGTTGGATTCCGCGCCCGCGGAAATCCAAAGGGGCAAAGGACACTGATTGCCCGGTCAAAGTCAAGCAAGCTAGATTCCGCGCCGTGGAAATCCAAAGGGGCAGACGGGTCTTATCCGCTCAGGACAAAATCCCAGAAAACAAAGCGATGACCTCAGGATTATTCCCTTGGAAGGAACTGCAATATGCTAATGGCCGAGGTTGCGGTGCGGAGATTGGCACTCCTATCGATATGCATGCTTGAATTTCTTGTTTGCTGTGATTCCTCAAATGGCTTGCAAAAGGTGAGGACTTATGTGCAAATATTCACAACTTTTGGGCTTTTCTGCAAATTACCCAACCAAACTACTTTTGATTGCTATACTGCGATTGTGCGGTGACATTTGAAATTCTACTCTATGTTGACAAATGTCTGCTCTGAAACAAACCTTCTGCGTCCTTCCGCAACTGAATTGCAATTTTACAAAATGTAGGGGGCTTTCTACAAATTATCCACTGGGTGTATTTGTGAGCCATGTGCTGGATACTGTGCGCTGACATTTGGGGTTCCGCTGTATATCAACCAATGTCTGCTCTGAAACAAATTTCCCGTGCCTTCTAGGATTGATTTGCAATTTTTTAAAATGTAGGGGGTTTTCTGCAAATTACCCATCAGGTGCATTTTGACTACTGTACGTTGGATACTGCATATTCTGCACTTGATGTTTGAGCCGTGAGATGATAAGGGCTGGAATGCAATTGTCACGGTCATTTTGCGTTTTTGCACTTTGACTTATTTCTCGTGTGGGCTCCACTGGCCAACTGCCATAACTGCCAAGATTTCTCTTCTTTGCTGCTTGGGACTGCATGGTAGTGCAAAGAGTTGCATGCTGCTTGACTATTTATGTTGATGCATTTTATTTCCTTCCCCAGCATTGAGCATAAGCCTTACAGAAGAAATAAAATTTCTTCCTCCAATACCCAAAACCCGCGCCTCTTCCTCTTTTCTCTTCGTGCGAAAGGGTGCATCCTCCTCTTCCTCCCTTCCTGCAGCGGCGGCAGCAATTTACTGTTCTTGCAGCGGCGGCGCACGTGGAGTGCGCGGAGGGAGTGCTCCTGGAAGGTGCGCGCGTGAGGCGCATCGGCGAGGTGCGGGGTGCAACGGCGGCGACGGCATGGATCAGACGCTCCAGGATTGGCTGGACCACGGCTCGCCGACGAGGGTAAGTTCCGATTCCTCTTCCCCCCTTTTTTTGTTTTGCTTGTATGCCCTGCCCTTTTCGTTGCGAGTGATCGATGGTGGGAGGTTCTCGAAAGACTTGGAGCGGCAGGCTCCGTTCCGCGCGGCTGCGGCGATGGACTGTAGGCTCGGGCTGCGGTTGTGGTGTAGGGCAGCAGCGGCTAGGGCTCCCGCGGGCTGGTGGCTCTTGGGCTGCGGGTGCGATGGGTGGCAGCTACAGTTGAGGGCTCCGGCGGACTGTTCCGCGCGGTGGCTGCTAGATTGGGGAGTGCGGGCACACCAAGAGATGCGTAGACTGCTGGTGGCTCTCCAGGCTGCCGGTGATGCTTCGGCGGGCTACGCCAACGGTGGCTGCTGGATTGGCCGTGAAGCTCACTGGTTTGGGCGAATATTGCCATAGCTGTGCTTTAATTTCATACTGCTGCATTTCTCTGATTCTGCATCAAAATTGCATGGTATTTTCTTCCTTTTTTAGCTGTTATTTTTGCAAAAATCACCATCAAATGCCGGTATGCTACTGCCCTTTTAAATATTGCCCGATATTTCGTCATTTTGCCAATGACTGCAATGCCACATTCTGATTTCGACGTTTTGCATTTTATAGCGCTTATTGCCGCTGTTTTACTTTCCTTGTAGGATGATTCAGTTCCTGAGGCATGAACTCCACAATCTTCGGGGGACATGCTTTCTAGCTCTAAATCTGGGCGAGGAGGCAGTTCCTCGAGGTCGTGGGCCTCTGATAGCTCGCCACCCGCTATCCTTGTTGAGGTAAGCTTAAACTGAATAAAAGAACATTTAAGTCTGGTATTTTTCTGACACTTGCGTTTCCTGGAGTCCAGAAACTTCAAGGGGTGGCTGCTGAGTGACCGTCATATCTACGAGAGCCCAGAGTTTGAGGTAACTTCCTTGCTTTGAGCTCATTATGAATTGCTTTCTGCTTCCTATTTTTGTGCTGCTTGCTTCTGACCTGGTTTAAAACATGTGTTTGACATTTCAGGAGGGGGATGCAAGCCGGATCATGTGGTGCCACTAGGGTCCGATGCTCGAGCATTTCCTCTGTCTGCCGGAGTTTCTTGCAGGACTTTCTCTATCACCAGTCTCCGTTTGGCGGTTTGCTGTGTCTTCCCATCATCCATGGCCACTACAACTTCTTCCGGGCCATGGTTGAAAGGTGGAGGTTTGAGACACACTCCTTCCACTTTCCCTTTGGTGAGCTGACTGTTCTGCCCGATCAGTGGGCTCTGCTGACAGGCCTACCTTTTGGTGACGAGCCCATTATTGGTGAGACCACCCACGGCTTTCACCTCGCGCCTGCACATCTTGGCCCGGTCCCTCCTAAGCCGCCTAGGGGGAAGCATATGATCACAGTGGGGTGGTTAAGGGAATGGGACAAGTTCTGGCCCAACCTCGAGCATGGCAGTGAGGAAGCAGATTTTGTACTGACGCATTTTCTACTGGAGCGGCTAGCCTTGATCTTCTGCGATTCGTCGGCCTACTGCATCCATGCTGACTGGATTGCGTACCTGACCAACCTGGAGCACCTAGATCACTATGACTGGGCTGGTGCTAGCTATACCTGGCTGGTCTGCGGGCTCGACAACGTGGTGAAGCTCGGGCGCCGCTCTTATGTGGGGTTGTACCCTCTGCTGACTGTAAGTATTTGCTTTTGTTACTTTGCTGAAAATGAACTTCTTTTATGCTTTATATTTGAGATACTGACTTGTGCTTGCATTTACAGTACTGGATCATGGAGCACATCACCAGGGGGCAATGCTTTGGCCGCCTACGGGACGAGCTTCTGCCCCTTCCCCGCCAGTGGGTCGAGCATGATCACTGGGCTGCTGCTGGGGTGTTTAGCTATGAGTCCTACCGGTATCTGCTGGACCTAGTAGAACTTGAGGATGTAAGTCTCCTTCTGCCTTTTAATTTTGCATGTCTGTTGTACTTTCTTTGTTTACAGTTTCTGTTTCTGTAACAGGTTCACCTACGCCCATTTGCTCGATATGATGGCTTCAACTGGGCTCCCTTGAACTCTGGCCACGTTCTAAGGGATAAACAGGTGGGATTCTACTGCATGAAGAAGTCGGCCCTCTACCTCCCAGGGCGTGTGCGGCATAAATTCTCTGATGTATTCTGCATTCCTGCCCCTCCTCTTGTTGACATGGACCTCCCGACCACGACTCATTCGGCTACTAGGCGCCGGCATGCAGTTGCCGTGGCTTCTCAAGATAGGCACGTCCTTCGAGAAGTCAACTATACAGACTACCTTACTTGGTACCGACGTGTAGGGAAGTCGTACCTGTTCGAGGAGGCTGTGCGGGATAGCCAGCGCGAGATGTGTTATGCGTCCAGCTGGGCTCAGGTACAAAATTTCCATTTCTGCTCTTCTTTGCTTTTGCATGAACTATGATAATCTGATATTTGCTTTAATGCACAGGGCATCGAGGAGCAATTTGGAGCCTTCTATGCTGACATCCACCGAAAGCGGGTAAGATTCATGCTTTGCAAACTACCATATTGGGTTTAGCTGATACTTCTGCTATTTTGCAGGAACTGCACTAGCGCAATATTGTCCGGGTATGCTTCTCCTCTTGGTACTGTTGCTGTTATAAAAAATCTTATTTTTGTCACATGTTTGCTTTTGTAGCAAGATTTCCCTGCAGAGAGGGTGAATGTAGACACCAGTGGGGACTTCACCAGGGAAGCGTCTGAGGAGGACTATTCAGACACCGAGGTCACCCAAGTGGTTCTCAACTCTGCTCCTCGTTCTCAGGCTACCGCTGCTGCTCAGTGGTCGCGCCAACTCACTCGAGCAGGCAACAGGACATTGGTTGATCACTTCCAAAAGGTAGCGGCTGATGAGGAAGATTCTGAGGAGGAGTGATCTTTTTTTGTATTGTAATTTACTGAAGATTTTGTAAAAACACTGTATCATTTTTAAAATATATGAGATATCCTCAGATTTTGTGATGTGCCCTTCAGGGTTTTGTAAGTGCAGGTTGTATGCAAACAAGTACCCCATGCTGGGTTAAGCAAAAATGGCACCGATTTGGCGAGGTAGATAATCTGAACTGATGCTGTAGTATTTCTGTCTTGCTGGGCGCTGCCTAGGTGCAGTAGCTTCCTGCGCCATATTGGTGCGTCCCCAGAAATGGCGAGTTTTGTTTCCTTTCCTGATGCAAAACCCTGTTGCTTCCCTATAAGAATCTCATTTCTTACGAGAAAAGCCGCCGCCTCCCGTGAAGAAAAACACAGCAGACTCCGGCTTTGATCCTGCAACTCCGTTTCTTCGAGCACATACGCATAATGGTATGCTTTACTGCTATTTTCTGTTGCTTCATGCAGATTTTTGCTCATGTTGATTTTACAGCAGATGTCTTTACATGCCCCTCTATAGCTATGTTCTGCTGGATTTTAAGCAAGCTTTCTCTGTTATCTTTGCTAGCTTTTTTCAGATTATGCATTATATCATAAAATTTCTCTACATCTATGCTATTCTGTGGATTTTCTTCTCTTTTACAGCAGACTTTTTGCACGAGTGTTCCCTGTATTGCCACAGATTTCTCTTGCAGTTCTATGTCTGTATTGCACCAGGATGGCAGATTTCTCCTCTGTTTTGTATGGTAGATTTGCCTCAGATTTTTCTGTATTGTATTTGCTGCTGGCTTTTGCATTTCTATGCTACTCGGTCTCTTATGAACAGGGCTTTAATATGCCGTTATACTTGATTTTCGCATGCCATATGTCGCTGAATTTTTCTGCATCTTTGCTGCTATGGCTAATGCTTGCAGAGTTATCCAACCATGGAGACCCCGAAGTTCTGCTCGGATGCTCTGCGTGACTGGATTGACGCATTGACGCGTACTGATCGAGAACAACTGAAGCCTTAGGGCATATCATCCTCCCTCCTTAGTATTGCCAAACTAGAGGTCAATTGGCATTTGCTATGTGCCATGGCCTGTTTCTGGAAGCCAGCCTCACACGTGTTTCGCTTTGGGCAGGTGGAAATGACCATCACCTTGGAGGAGGTCAGGCGTATCTGCGGCTTATCGCCATTCTTGTCTCCCTCTGTGTTTTTCTGCCACGACAGCTATGTCCATGTCGTGAGCTGCCTCACGGGTGTCTTCAAGGAAGAATGCGAGAAAAACATTGTTTGCCGGGATGGTGCTACTCCCATGATACGCCTGGATTACTTCGACAGCATCATTGGTGCTCGCTACTCGAAGCCTCTGTGGCTTTTCTGCTTTGTGCTGTGCTTCTTCGGGGAGCTGATTTTCAGCCACGGCCAGACAACTGTGGCCATTGAGGTGGCTGAGATAGCCTGGGCAGTAACGGCTCGCGAAATTGATCTGGCTTCGATTCTGCTTGCTGAGACTTTTGTAGGCTTGGACCGGGCATCGAGGCATTCCCACCACTTTTATGGATGTGGTGCCCTGGTGCAGGTAAATAGATCATCTGACCATATTTAATATTCTGCTATGCCTTCATTAACCATAACTCCCTTTTGCCAGGTCTGGTTTGCTGCTCACATGGGAGTGAAGATTCTACGTCCCTGGCCCTGCGTCTTTGAGGCCTACAGCCGCACTCATCATTCAAGGTCGCTTCTGGGGGTGCTTGAATTGTGTGAAAAACTGCGGAATCTCGAGGCAGATTCTGTGACGTGGCACATCATATCTTCTGCATCACAAAACTTCACTGCCTTCTTCAACACCACGAACATGCAACTTGTGGTCCTCCCTGGATTTTCTGGGGGCGTGGAGTATCATCCTGTCCGGGAACTTCGCCAGTTCGGCTTCTATCAGGATTCCATAAAGCAAAGCCCCTGCTCGGATAGGCTGAAAAAGCATGTTGTTGGCTCTAATGCTTCCACTACTGGGTTGGCTCGAGTGATGAGCGATGGTACCAGGTCTTCTCGTTTTGCTTTTGTCAAAGGCTCGGGCTACACAGCTAGGTATGAGGCAGAGATCAGGGAGACGTGGCCCTTGAGCGAGGATCCACCTGGTGGCAGCGATAGCATGGAAGCGAGTAGTTCAAAGAGGCCTCGAATTGGTTACTGATATTTGTACTCCTGATAGGACATAATAACATTGATATTGCTCTGCATTGTTTACTGATTCTTGCAAGTTCATATCTGCTAATCAGGATCAATCTAATTTGTCTCTGATTTCAAATTCTTCTATTTAAAAGAAGTGACTATCACGCCCCTAGCTGAATGCCTGCTTCCTCAGACTACGACCCCTAAGGCAGCTGACATGCCCCTGGCCGTAATATGAGCAAAATGCCTTGCAAAGTGAATGCAATCTATGTTAAATGCTTATACAACTCATAAGGCAGCCGACATGCCCCTGGTCGAAATGCGAGTAAGATGCTTTGCAATTATGCTTAAAAATGCACCCTAGCTAAATGCTGACACGACTCATAAGGCAGCTAAAATAATAATGCTAAAATAAATAATGCTGTGCAAATGCAAAGAAATGGCGAATTGATACATTGGTGCCCTCAGCGCCAAGGAAGCCTGTTTTGCCTGCTATAAGAGGTGACAGTGCCCTCGACTCATGTGATGCTAGCCTAAGCACTTAGGTTATTGGTGGCTCTCCTTCAGATTTATGGGCTTCATGCCAAATGCTTAGGGTCCTATACCTACTCTTTTGAGGATTCATTTTTCTTTTCTCCCTCATAGGCATGCTAACAGACCCTACACCTACTTGAAGGTAATAAACACTTATGCTGAGGAGGGTGGCTGCTACTTCTGTTGTGC
>JAMKQA010010774.1:0-22020 GCA_024699735.1 Posidonia australis
CGAGAAACTTTCAACATGAAAGTTGCATTGCTTTGGACTATAAGTGATTTCCCTACATATGGAATGTTGTCTAGTTGGAGCACACATGGAAAGATGAGTTGTCCTCATTGTATGGAACACACAAAGTCCTTTCAACTTCAATATGGTCGAAAGCCATGTTTCTTTGACTGTCATTGGTAGACCCACCACCGGAGAGGACGACGACGTTGCATAGGAGGGCTAATCCTTGCGAAAACCTACCAAATGACTCGGTGGGGTCCTACTATACTAAAGGAACACAATTTAAACAAGAAGAGGAAGAATTACCTGAGGATGAACTCGCTGTCTCCTCACCTACCGATGGCGGTGCTTTGGTCGATCTCTCTGGTTGTGGCGGTTCAAGGGATTCTAAGGCTAAAAAAGGGCTGGAGGAGGTTCTCTGGAGTCGGGGAATTACTAAGGATTCTTTCTGGGTTTCGTGGATGCTTTATAGTGGGCTCGAAGTAGTCGTCGTGGACTGTCGGTGATGGGGTGTTTTATACACCAATGGTGGCCTCCAGAGTCGTTGATTTTCCTCCCCGATGGCTGAGGACCGCTCGATGCTCGCGTGAGCTGGCAGGAGCTATTGGGGGATCGTCGAAGATCATGGGGAGGAGAAGATATTCTCTGGAGATTTCGGGATATCGCTAGAGCTTGCGGGGGACGCCGGAATGATGGGGAGCACCGGCCGGAATTATTTTTCCCTTGCCTAAGGTTTGTCTGGTTGATAAAATGCATTGGGCTTACTAGGCCTGCGTAAATGGGCTTTTGGATTTTAGGTTTTTTGGTTTTTGTTTTAGGGTTTTTAGGGTTTGTTTTGGTGATTTTAATTTAGTTTTTTTTGTGATTTTAATATAGGTTTTGATTTTTATTATTTTATGCTTAATTAATTAATTTTAAATTAGGTTGTTGTGGATTTTATTACTTGAAGGTTTTGGTGATTTTAATTAGGATTTAGGGTTTTAGTTTTAAGTTTGATTTGGGTTTTCTTGGATTTTATTATTTTATGGTTTTTGTGATTTCAATTAAAATTTAGGGTTTTATTGTTTTAAGTGTAATTAAGTGATTTTAATTGGGGCTTTTTGTTGGATTTTATCATTTTAGTTTTTTGTGTGATTTCAATTAGGATTTAGGGTTTTATTATTTTTAGGGCTTTTCTGGATTTAAATGGATTAGAGTTTTGTGTTTGAGTTTTAGATTTGATTAATTTTTACTTGATTTAATTAGGGTTTCAATTTAAATTTTGATTTAATTGGTTTCTATTTGATCTAATTAAGGATTTGGTTCAGATTTTTTTTACTTGATTTTTGTTTGGATTAGCGTTTCTTTTTAATTAGATTTATTTTTAATGGATTATATTGAGTTTTACTTGATTAGGGTTTTAATTAGGGTTTTCACTTAATTAACTTGGACTTTAAATGGTTTGAATGGATTTTATTTAATTTTAGTTTTAATTAGGGTTTTCACTTTATTAATTTTGGATTTTAAATGGTTTGAACGGAGTTTATTTAATTAGGGTTCTCACTTGATTAATTTGGATGGATTTTATTTGAATTTTGGTTTTAATTAGGATTTTTACTAAATTATGTTTAGTTTTGATTTTTAATTATAGGTTTTTGCTTAAATTAGGTCAGAGTGGGCTTGTGTGGGTCTAAATGGGTTTGTGTGGACTTAAGTGGATTTGAATGGGTTTAGGTGGGGTGAGGGTTTATGTGGAGTTAAAGTTTTGGTGGAGTTAGGGTTTAGGTTTGTGATCGCAACCGGATCATCTTTCTAAAGGAGTCTGTTGTCAAGTGACTACAAAATCGGGGTGTCTACACCTATTGAGGGCAACAATAAAACCAGCCAAAATCAATCAGCACACTTGCGTGCAAATAAATAAAATCTTTCATAATCCAATTGCTTGCTTAAGGCTTAACCTAGTAGGATCTCATTCGGCACCTAACTAGGGGCATGTCAGTTGCCCTTTGATCAAGGTTACATAATCCTACCACAGCTTCATCCAAAATCCAATTTTGTCGGTTGCCCTCCCAGCTAGGCTTTTATATTCCTTTTGACGGTTTTTTGTCCTTGCTGAGCACGAGCTTTTATATTTTATTGGGTTGAGCCTTGTTTTGTGGTTGTAATCTCTTGGAAGGGTATGTGCCTGTGTTGAGCCTTGTGCTCTTGGTTGGGTCCTCTTGTTTCCCGACCATTTTTGTACAGTTTTCCCTTTATATATATTTTGAGGGTCTCCCTCCTTACTCTTGGCAAAAAAAAAAAAAATCAGTTTTGTCCACTAGGGGCATGCCAAATGCTCTTTGGTCAGGACTTGCACATCAGGTGCCCAAGGCACATCAAGTGGTGGCACAAGTCTTCAACCACGGGCACATGACCTATTGCACATCAAGTAGATTGTTCAGACACTTGTCTTCAACTAGGGGTATTTTAGCTGCTTTGTGGGAAAAGAGGACCACTTCAACAATCCTTAATGCAGAATCACACTTCTAGAATGACAGTCAAGCACACATTCTTTCGGACTACAACAACAACTGACATTCTACTCCAGCATGCCATAGGTGTCCAGTGTCCCTAGAAACATTGGGTATAGGCAATAAACCTCTAGTACTCTACAAGTAGCATTAGGTCACATGGAAATAGTGGTCTAGGGTGCACTCATTGACAAGATCTCCCTAGAAAAACCTCTTGGCTAAACCAACTGGTTAGGCTCCTTTGCATTCTAACCTTTCTATGGCAACTCACCTCGATACGAAGGACATCTCTTGTCCTGGTATCTCCTCAATCTACCCTCCCTTCCTGATCTAGCGTTATCACCATCTCGATATTAGGGACATGTCAGTTGCTTTGTGGTAACATTCCCTTTGATACCAAGGACATGTCAACTATCCTTTGGTGTAACGACCTAGATTTGAAGTGGTGTTTTGACTAGACAATTAAGGTGAGATTCAGGTGTGTTTGGTATTTGGGGCCCTAGTGTCCAATATTGGACACGTTCTCAATAGTATCTTACTCCTAGATTGTGGGTTTCTGACTCGTTGGTGTTGTGTGGTTTGGGTGCTATGTCGACCCTGGTAGGAGTTTTGTGGGTTTGTTCTGGGTTGTGGAGTTTGGTTGGCTTGCTTAGTTGGTTGGTCTCTGTTGGCACAAGTCACGTAGACATGGAAGGTTGCGTGGTTTAGTCTCGTGTTGTGGCTTTCTTCGCTTCTTTCTTTCTTTTCTTCTTTCCTTACTTTCTTTCTCTATTCTCTCCCCAGGCCCCACCTTCCTTCCCTTTCTTCTTCTTCTTCCTCTCCTTCATCTTCTCCCACACGAGTGAGGGAGAGAGAGGGAGAATGACTGAGAGAGAGAGAGAGAGAGAGAGAAAGGGAAGGAGGGTGAAAAGAGGGATGAGCGACCATGGCGAGGAAGAGGACCGGAGTAGCTCGTGGCTGGAGGACGAGGTCGTGCGGCGCCATTTGTCGCTCGTCGCCGTCGCGCCTTTGGTGGAGGTACGCACACCTTAGGCTTTCTTTTGTTTTTAATTTTATTCCTAGGAGCATGATAGTGTATTGGTAATTGTAGTGATTTTTATAGAATTTATTGAGCAACTGTGGGCCATGCCCTATTTGGATCCATTTGTGGTCATCTTTGTGAATAACGTTCTGGTGTATTCTCTGGATGTTCAGTCTCACCAGAGGCATTTGAGGATGGTACTGGAGACACTGAGGAAGCATCAGCTTTATGCCAAGTTCTCCAAGTGCGAGTTTTGGCTGAAGGAGGTGTCTTTCCTTGGTCACATCATTTCAAGAGAAGGCATCAAGGTAGATCCAGCCAAAGTAGAGGCTATGGTTGGGCCAAACCAAGGACAGTAACTGAGATCAGAAGTTTTCTCGGCCTGGCAAGATATTATAGGAGATTCATTCAGGATTTCTCCAAGATTGTTGCACCATTAACCAGATTGACTAGAAAGGAAGTGCACTTTGCCTGGAATTGGCAGTGCGAGGAGAGCTTCAATGAGTTGAAGGCTCATCTGGTATCAGCCCTAGTTTTGACTTTGCCCTCAGGAAATGGTGGTTTCACAGTTTAAAATGATGTCTGTGGAACTGATTTGGGGTGTGTGCTGATGCAACATGGTAGGGTGGTGGTGTATGCCTCGCGCCTGTTGAAGGATCATGAGAAGAATTATCCCACTCATAATTTAGAAATGGCAGCTATTGTGTTCGCCTTGAAGATTTGGACGCATTATTTATATGGCGAGCAATTTGAGGTATACACAGATCACAAGAGTTTGAAGTACATCTTTACTTAGAAGGACTATGATTTGTGGGTTGGGGTATGATTTGAGATTATATATGCCTCAAATAGAGGAAATCAAGAATAGTCTGTTGGATAAATCTCTCCGCTCTAGATACATTATCCATCCAGGAAGCACCAAGATGTATAAAGACCTAAAGAGGAATTTCTGGTGGCCTAGAATGAAGAGAGAAATTACTGAGTATGTGGCAAAGTGTGCAACTTGCCAGATGGTGAAAATAGAGCACCAAGAGCCCGGAGGGACTTTGCAGTCTCTTGATGTTCCAGTGTGGAAATGAGAAAATGTGTCGATGGACTTTGTGACGAGTTTGCCATGAACCCCAAGAAAGAATAATACAGTTTGGGTGATAATGAATCGCCTTACAAAATCGGCACATTTCTTGCCATGAGGGTGAATCTTCATTTGGCAAAGCTGGTAGAGTTGTATGTGGCTAAGATTGTGAGATTGCATGGTGTCCCAGTGACGACCATAATCTCATCACAATGAGACAATACAAATCAATCCAAAAAATCCTCAGAAATCATATTTTATAAAAGCATTTAGGCATAGATTCGGCAAGACGAAAAATAGGTTTGGTATGCCAAAAATCCCTGGTTCGGTAGACCGATTTAGGTTGGTACACTGAATCAGGTCAACAGTCAACACTCAGGCCAAAGTTGGTATATCGAAAATAGTTTTGTCGACCAAAATCCATTGATTCGGTCGATCGTCCAAAATCGGATGACTGAATTTCGATCAGAAGACCTAAACTGATAGAAAAATGGCATACCAAAATGGATTGGTATGACGAATTCTTGTGAAAAACAGAAAAACGGCCCAAACCCTACTGTTCAAAATCGCCCAACTAGGACCGACGATCGGAACCCCAAAACCAATACCAAAAATTTTGCATAAAAGTTAACATGTAGACCCTCGAGTCTACTCTAAATCCCAACAAACAAAACCAAAATCCATTCACCATGCATCAAGATATAAAATGGCAAAGGCATAAGGGTCAAAACGACCCAAAACACAACCACCGACATAAATGCCCATAAATCCACTATAAATTCTCATAAATTCACAATAAATTCTAGGAATGTAAATTTACTTAGATTTCATGAAATCCTATCAATTTCAACCAGTTTCATACTCTCAATTACAGGAGTCGGAGATACTTACCTGTAATGCGTGTTCCGACGATCCTCCGGCCAACTTTGGCGACACCACACGTCCTCGACCACTCCTCGACTTCAGGGATGCAATTTCGGAGCTCCACACACCACTGCACCCCATCATTCACTGTCGTCAGCCCCTTGAGCACATCGAACAGAGGAGGGGAGAAGTAGGGGGAGGGATAGGGGAGGGAGAGTGAAAGAGAGTGTGTGTGTCAGGAAGGAGGAGGACGTGAGTGGAGGGAGAGGGAAGGGTGGTGTGCTTGAGACGAAAAGGAGGAAACACGGCCAAGGGGAGGAAGGATGGTTCGTGCTCGGAGGTGTGCATGAGCATATATAGCCATGTGATGAGGCAATTGGGCGCCTGCATACTTGCGTGCTCAACCAACTAGCCATCCTACACGAGCCAATGACTCCCCACACCAAACACTCAACCACCAACCGGCCCACACCTGGGCCCCACACAAACAACGCTACAATGCACAGGGACACACATTTAGAAGCCGACCCACGAGGCCTAAGCCCAAAAGCACAAATCCACACAATGGGCCTTGGAACTGTAACACCCGTCTAGGAATAAATTCATTAAAATGTAGATAATTACAAAATGAATTTTACAGGTGTTACATCCAAACTACCTTAAAAGAAGATTTCACCCTCGAAATGACTAGGCGAAAAGATATAGGTACTGGGCTAAGGTGGCTTCCTCACGTTCCTACGTGGCCTCGATGGCTCCATGATGCCGCCACCGCACTAAAACCAGTGGAATCACCATGTTCCGCAGCACCTGCTCCTTGCGGTTAACAATCTGGATGGCATCCTCCGTAAAGGACAGATCTTCCTAGAGCCTTTCTGGCTGAACTGGGATCATATGAGATGCATCAGCCAGACACTTCCTCAACATGGAGACATGTACACAAATGACATCTCTAGTGGTAGATCCAATCGATAAGCAACCTCACCGATCCTCTGGGTGATCTGGGAAGGGCCAATATAGTGAGGACACAGCTTGCCACGCTTCCCAAACTGCATGACACCTTTGGTCGACGACACCTTCAAGAACACATAATCTCCCACTAGAAATTCAAGTAATCTCCGCCTCCTATCGGCATAGCTCTTCTGTCGACTCTATGCAGCCAACAGCCTGCTACGAATCAAATCCACCTTGTCTGCATACAGCTGCACAAGCTCAGGACCAATCAACTGACGCTTGCCCACCTCGCTCCAGCAAACCAGCGATCTGCATGGCCTACCATACAAAGCTTTGTATGGCACCATCCCGATACTCGAGTGATAACTATTGTTGCACGCGAACTCAATCAATGGCAGATGGTCCTCCCAACTCCCTTTTAAGTCTAAGGCACATGCATTGAGAATATTCTCTAGTGTTTGGATAGTCCTCTCTGTTTGACCATTCAACTGAGGATGAAATGTTATGCTATAGTTGAGCACGGTGCCAAAGGCCTCCTGCAGAGTTCTCCAGAACCTTGAGGTGAACCTCGTGTCTCTGTCCGACACGATGGACATTGGAACACCATGCAGCCTCACCACCTCGGATACATACAACTCCACCAGGCAGTGCATCAGAAGCTTCACCTGAATGGCCAGGAAGTGAGCAAACTTGGTTAGCCAATCCACGATCACCCACACGGTGTCGTTCTTCCTCAAAGTTCGTGGCAAACCAGTCACAAAGTCCATCGAGATGTGCTTCCACTTCCACACAGGAATATCCAATGGCTGCAAGGTCCCTTTAGGTCTCTAGTGCTCTGCCTTAACCAGCTCATAGGTTGTACACCTCACTACATGGTCAGCAACATCCCTCTTCATGCCAAGCCACCAAAAACTCCGCTTCAGGTCTCAGTACATCTTCGTACTCCTAGGGTGAATAGTGTACCTAGACCGATGCGCCTCATCCAGCAACCTCTGCCTAGTCTCCTCATGCTGGGGCACATACAGACGCATATCATACCTCAGCTCTCCACATGCCCCAACAGAGAAATGAGGTTCTCCACCTGCCTCCAGCTTCTCAAACACAGCCTGAATAAATGGATCCAGCTGCTGACGCGACAATAAACTCTAACAGCTTAGAGCGAATAGACAGGTTGGCCACCTAGGCACCAACCGTTCCTCGAGCATGTTGCTTCGGTCTACAGCTCACCATATCCTTCACCATGGTCCACTCTTTGACCATCAAGCTCTCCATCACGTATGTATGCCAACTCAAAGTATCAACGACCACATTAGCCTTGTCAGGATGGTAGGACAAGCTGAAATCATAGTCCTTTAGATACTCCACCCAATGGTGCTGCCTCAAGTTGAGGTCTGTCTGCGTGAAGATATACTTCAAGCTCTGATGTTTAGTGAAGACCTCAAACTGCTCCCCATAGAGATAGTGTTGCCAAAGCTTGAGAGCGAACACTACGACAGCCATCTCCAAATCGTGGGTCGGGTAGTTCTTCACATGATCCTTCAGCTGGCGCGAAGCATACACGATAACATTGCCATGTTGCATCAGAACACACCCAACCCCAACCCCATTGGCATCACTATACATAGTGAAGCCACCACATCTAGAAGGTAGAGTCAACACAGGGACAGAAACCAGACGAGACTTCAGCTCTTGGAAACTCACCTCACAATTCTGGTCCCAACAAAATGGAACCCCCTACCTAGTTAACTCCATTAGAGGCGCAGCTATGGAGGAGAAATCCCTAATAAACCTCCTATAATAGTTTGCCAGACCTAAGAAACTCTTGATCTTCGTCACAATCCTGGGTCACTCCCAACTACTCATCGCCTCGACCTTGGCAGAATCCACTCTGATGCTTTCTCCAGAAATCAAATGGCCAAGGAACATGATTTCGCTCAGCTAGAACTCACACTTGGAGAATTTGGCGCACAGCTGATGACGCCTCAAAGTATCCAAAACCACCCTCAGGTGTAAGGCATGAGTCACAACATCAGGGGAGTAGACCAGCATGTCATCAACAAAAACCACGACGAACTGGTCCAGAAAAGGGCTAAAAATCCTATTCATTAGATCCATAAACGCAACCAGTGCATTGGTCAAGCTGAAAGGCATGACCGTGAACTCGTAATGCTCGTATCGCGTCCAGAAAGTAGTTTTCTGAATGTCTAAGTCTCGTATCCGCAATTGATGATACCCTGAACTCAGATTAATCTTCGAGAACATGGTTGCAGACTGCAACTGGTCAAACAGCTCATCAATGTAGGGCAAAGGATACTTGTTCTTCACCATGATTTGGTTCAGCATCTGATAATTTATACACAGTCGAAGCAAACCATCCTTCTTGCGGACGAACAAGACAGGCTCTCCCCATAGAGACACACTCGGCTTGAAAAACCCCTTGTCCAGCAACTCTTGCAACTGAGTCTTGAGCTCTCGCAATTCTGCTAGCACCATGCAATAGGTAGGCTTTGACATAACACCAAAACCAGGGATCAAATCGATCGAGAACTCTACTTTCCTATGAGGTGGCATACCATTAAATCGTCAGGGAAAACGTCGGGATATTTACACACCATAGAGATGTTGTGAACACCCAACTCAGGAGAAGTGGAGGTAACTATACAGGCTAGGTACCCCACACAACCCCTGACCAAAGACTTATAAGGCTTCAGCGCTGAAATAACAAGCTTAGGCTCACCCTAACACCCACCTTGCACAAAGAAAGACCCATCCTCAGGAGACCCAAAATAAACTCTCCTTCAAGCACAGTCGATCAAAGCAGACTGCTGTGCCAACCAATCCATGTCGAGTATCACATCGTATTCCAGCATGTCCGACACGATCAAGGTGGCATCGAACTCTCTGCCATTCAGCGTCAAGTCGACAAACAGCAGATACTTTCATGCCAAACTGTGCTCCCCCAGCGACATCACCATGCTGAGATGAAAGGCCAATCTAGTTGGTCTCTCTCCCAACTCCACCGTGAAAGACTCAGAGATAAAGGAGAAAGAACTCCTTGAGTCAAACAACACTTTGGCCATCTGGCCAGCCACAATAAAAGAACTTGATGACCAAACCAAAACAACAACACCACACGTCCATACAATTAGGCAGATGTCTAGATTACAAGGAGATTACAACAAATCTCAGAGGGTTACTGTAGACACCCCAATTTCCCAATTTTGCAGGATGGAAATGTGGTGGCTGAGCTCTAACCCTAATAAGGCCCATTTAGTTCATGCAAACCCATTTGGGCCCATGAAGGCCCACATAGGCCCAATGAGCCCACTTGGGCCCACAAGACCTATTTAGGCCCATTTAACCTACTTGGGCCCATTGAAGCCCACTTGGGCCCATGGAGGCCCACAAGGCCCACATAGGCCCATTAAACCCAATTGAGCCCACCTTGGTCCCAAAGCCCATGAAGGCCCCCATAAACAATTTAACCCTTTTTTTCTTCCAACCCAACACATTATTTCTCCTTCTTCATTTACTAATGTTTCTCTACCAAAAAACATACAAATTTCACACCCATCTTCTTTTACTCACTGAACCCATCTCCTCCTCTCAATTCACCTTTCAAATTCATTTTTCTTCCCTGATTTCATCAAGATCCCACGAGCCTGCTTCAATCAGTAGCCCATCAGACCAGTAGCCACCAGAGCATCTCCAACCACTGGATCAACCACCGACGAAGCCTGGATCGCCGTTCATCTCTGTCGGCAACCAAGGGAGTAGTAGGGGACAGTGTTTGTTAGTTGGTTAGGCTATTACGAGTCTGGTTTAGGAGGTTAGAGGGTTGTTAGGCATTTATGTTACACGGTTGGCCGTCTATTAGAAGTGGGTTGTTGGGTTTCCTCACCTATATAAGGGAGGGTAGAGGTAGAGTTTTTAGAAGGACTTTTCGCGAAAGAGAGAGAGAACTCAGAGTGCCGATGAATTCCAGAGAGAAAGGGAGATTCGTGGGGAGGAGAATTCAGACACTCCGACGAGCTAAGAAGGAGCCTCACGTCGTCAGGCCAGGTACGCTCTCCTCAGACCTCTTTTAGTTTCGAATATAGCTTCCTAGAGTCCCCTCTCTCTTTCTAGATTGTTTCCGAGCAATTCAGAGATCTGAATTGCTCCGTAGAGCTCACCGTCGCCGTTTTCCGACGATGTAGGTGGGAGGGGTTGGTCCAGGGCATGGCCCTAGCCCCCGAGCTTCCTCTCCTCCTTCTCTGGTCTCCCCGGTGCTCCACGGCCCATCACATTGCCGCTCCACCGCTCCTGGTAGCCAACACAACGCCCGTCGGAAAACTACTCTAGTCCCACCATCGCTGGAGAAGACGACGGGATCCAGAGGAACCGCGCCAGCCTCCAGCCCCTCACGCTGCCTCGGTCGTCCAGAAACGTCCCACGGCATGCCCTCGAGCTTCCGGAGCCACCAACAGCGCGAATTGAGCCCCAGACCGCCTCCTCAACCGTCGTCGCCGGAGTGCCGTCGTGATTGATCGGAGAACTCGCTCGAGCAGCCTATTTCACTGAGGATCGATAGGGAGCACTCGACTCAATGCCCTAAAGCCTCCAGAAGCCCTGGATTGCCGCGCCGCAACCCCGACAGACCTCCTTCTTGCCTCCCGTGAAGTCTGATCTAAGATCAGACCACGGGAAGGCCTTGTGTGCCCCCTTTGGCGGTCGACGACGGCGGAGCACCGTCGCCGGCGACTGTCGTTCTTTTTTTCTTTTAAAACAATTTAAAAAACATTTATTTTAATAAACTTCTGAAACTTTGTTTTCCTTGCATTTAGGTCCTTTTTGTATTACACTTTGGTCCTTTTATTACAAATAGGTCCTCCATTCATTTTTCTAAAATCACTCGAATAAAGTTTTCACTGAAAATATTGCATTTGTCCCCCTAAACATTTAAAATAATGTTTTCCGAGCAATAAACTTTAGCAGAAGCCCTCAAGTTTTCTTTTAGTGCATTTCAATTCAACATTTTACATAAACGACCCTAAGCTTTCTTGAAACTATTCTGACTGCATCTTTTTCTGTGAAAATTGCATCTAGGCCCCTATGCTCTTTTGAAACTCTTCATAATGTTGTTTTGCTGGTTAAATTGCACTACAACCCCATAAGTTTTTGAAAACTTCTCTTAAGCATGTTTTCTTTGGATAAATTGCATTTTAACCCTCAGACTTTACTGAAATTCTTCTGGATGCTTTATTCTACTGGGAATTTGCAGTTTAGCCCTTGTACTTCATTGATTTTACTCTGAATGCATGTTTTTAGAGGGTAAAATGTCTGTTTGCCCTTGAAACTTTCTGGAACCTTTCTTAATCATTTTTCTTGCATATTTTACCCTGAATTTCCACTGAATTGTTTTAAATGCATGTTTAGGTGGTAAAATTGCATTTTGATCCCTAGGAAACATCATTTTGACTAGGAATGCACATTTGGCCCCAGATTTCTTCATAATTGCATAGAATGTGTTTTCCTATGTATTTTTGATGACTTGGGCTTCAGAACTTCAGTTTTCCTCAGAATTTGGGCTTTCTGCAAAAACCCCCTGGAGTTTTCATATTTGCATTCACATATGCATTTTGCACATTTTTTCACATCTTTCCACACAAGTTTTCTTGTCTTTTCTGCTTGGCTTTGCGCATGCTTTTCCTAGCTCATTTCTAGCTTTATTTTTTCACTGTTTCCTGGATTTTTCCCAGATTTTTGCCTTTAGATTTGTTTTGGTTTTCCATCGCCCGAGGGCGTACATTAAAAGGCTTGTCAAAGACGACATGGTCCTAGAATGAGGATTATTTTCCCATTTTGATTTTCTTGGATTTATCCTAATTTCCGCTGATTTGCGAGACGCTTTCCGAGAATTTCTTGATTTTCACGATTTTCCTTATCACCCAAGGGCATACTGTAAAGCGGCATTCTCACTGCCTACATTTGTCCCTCGGATTAACTTTTTCCCTTTATTTCACTTTTTTACTTTGATTTGGCATGTTTTTTAGTCATCTTCATGCATGAGCATATAGAATAAGCAAGCATACATCCATAGACCATTGACAGTAGGAAACCTAGAAAGACCGAGTTTTCTTGGGCGCATGGGGATGCCTAACCCCTTCTCCTTGCGTAACCAGAATCCTTACCCTTTCTCTGGCCCGCATTCATTTGTGCATTGTCCATTAGGAACGGAGCACACGCATACATTCTGCATCTTGTTTGCTTCCCAGTTTTTCTGGTGTTTCTTGATTTTCCTCGTCTTTCCATTAAAAGACTAGGTGGCGACTCATTTCCTTATCCTTTCTATCTTCCCTTGGTGTTTCTGGGTCTAGTCTCTTCCTCCGGATTCACCATCTTTGCCGTGACCATATCGGGTCTCCTCGTGTGTTTCCACGCACCCAGTACTAGGAGAGCCGCGCAAAGGTTCCACCAGCATGGTCACAGTTACAAAACCAACTAGTCATCCTTACCCTCAACTACATCTCCCAAAGACCCAACACCTGGAGCTGCAATGGTAAACACCCGTCCCCTAGTCAACTACGGTGGTGCACTTCCTACCTTCTTTAGTGGTTCCGGACAAGATCTCTGAACGTGTCCCACCTTCCCGCAATTGTAGCATACCATCGAAGCTGAAAGTTACCGAGGATGAGGACAATATGCAGCAATGTGGTCCACCTGACCACAATTGAAGCACTGGACCCTGTCTGACTTAGGCTAGCTCAACTACTTCCAACAAAACTCCGCCGGCCTGTAGATGAAACACTGGACCTCACCTTTTGCTTCTTCTTAGGGCTACCTGAACTACTGGCACTTGGAGGACCTGAGAAAGAGAACAGGAAGGTAAAAGAAGACTTACCCTTCCCTTTCAGAAGACTCTCCAGAATCTTTTGATGCTCTGCCTCGAAGCAATAAGTCATCCCTACCATGTCCTTCATAGTATGGCATTGATAGCCCATCACGTTCACCCGTAGCCCTGGGTTCAAGCCATTCAGAAACCTCTGTGCCTACTCCTTCTCAAACTCATAGGCAGGAGCAAAGCGTTCTAGCTAGGTGAACTCAGTCTCATATTCGAGCACGAACATTGTGCCCTGCTCCAGACTCCGGAAATCTTGACGAAGCCGCTCCTTCACATGAGCAGGAAAGTACTTGTCATAAAAGGCCGCCTTAAAATCCTTCCACTGGATGCTAACAGTGAATGAGTCAAGGAACTTCAGTCGCCTCAAAGACTTCCACCACCTATATGCCTCACCATCCAGCAAATAAGTCGCCAGCCGCACCTAATGCTCCTCTGGGCACGCCATGCTCTCCAGCATCTTCACCACCATCTCCAGCCAGGCCTCGCTCTCCTAAGCACTGACCTTGCCCTTGAACGACAGTGAACGAAGCTTTGTGAACTGGTTCAGCCATGGGTCACCTGACGGCTCACCAGCACTACTCTTGCTGAATGCATGAGAGATTTTGTGTGCCTAACTCCTCAATTCCACACGAACTGCCTTCCATCTGCCTACGTCCTCTCGGGACTTGGTCTCCTCGACAGGGGCCTTGCCTTTACGAGCACGAGGAGGCATCCTGCTGAAGAAAGGCAAAGTACCTGTACCACAGACAAGGCAATAACCAGAAAACCATGAAGAGATCCGGTGGAGACTCTACCATGCATGCAAAACTTATGGAGTCTCTAGACCAGACACCTTAGGAGTAACACTAGCCTAGTGCGACCTAGTAAACCTGGAACTCTGATACCAAATCTGTAACACGCCACATTTTCCACAATAATTTAAAACAATTAAATTACGAGAAAATTAAAGCAAAACAAAAGATATTAAACTACTAGGAACCTGTGTGTGCGGCTACGAGACTTCAAACTATATGCACTATGATAAACCAACTGCATGTTTGCACCTGCAAACCAAAACCACAAGGAAAATGCATGAGTGACAGAAGTCACCCAGTATGCATCCTAAGAAAATCACGAAAAAAAAAAGTATAATTAATTTTCTTTTAAATTCATTTCTTAAACCATTTCTCTAAAACCCTACAAACCAAGCCCACACTGGCCAAAACCACAATTGGGGCTCTACTAACCCAAAACCACAAGCAAAGGCCCTCAATAGCCAAAAACACACACAATGAGTCAGGAAGGCCGGCGCCAGGCAACCAAACTCTTGCCACAAGCAGTCCACAGAAGAGCAACCAACTGCATCTGCGTTACCACGACGTGCCACCCTATGTAAGAGCCACGTCGTCCCGCGATTCTCCTACCTAGAGAACCTTCACAAGCCAACCCTTCCATGGGAAGGCTATCTTGTCTCTCAGGATGCTACCAACTATGGGGCACAAGTCTCACCCGCATTGGCCACCACAGGATACGCCTCCTCACAGCGTCCTCACACACGGTGCTCAGGAGAGAGTGTGATACCTCCACACCCAACAATACCTAAGCCTCAATGTTCATAGCGACAACAAGAGTATCATACTTCCCTGTCATGCCACAAGACACCTCTACCTGTGGACTACAACTCTAGCCTCGAGACGATAGTCAAGAAGTCCCATACCTCCAAGACCCGACACCTCTCAGTCTTAGGTATCTCAACCACCGACCTCGACTAGGGAGTTGCATCCGACCACCCGAGAATGTCGTCACATTCCCTGGTCCCGACGACACGATCCCATACTACTCGACCTGCACATAGAAAACTAGGAAAAACATTTTCCAAAATGGGCCAACCATCTCTTTGAAACCATTTTCAAAATCATTTTTCATATCTTTGAAAACTCTACCAAAACCTCGACAAAGCGGCGCATCAGGTGTCCCAAGGGAACACCACTAACGACCCACAATCCCATCTCAATGGGACAATACAAACCAATCATAAAAACCCTCGGAAATCATATTTTATAAAAGCATTTGGGCCTAGATTCAGTATACTGAAAAACAGGTTTGGTATGCCGAAAATCTCTCGTTCAATAGATCGATTTGGGTCAGTCGACCGAATCAAGTCAACAGTCAACAATCAGGCCAAAATTGGTATACTGAAAATGATTTGGTTGACCTTCCAAAATCCGACGATCGAATTTCGACCAGAGGACCTAAACTGACAGAAAAACGGCATACCAAAATGGTTCGGTATGCCGAATTCTTCGAAAAACAGAAAAACGGCCCAAACCCTACTGTTCAAAATAGCCCAACTAGGATCGACGATTGGACCCTCAAAAATCTTGCATAAAACTTAAGATGTAGACCCTCGAGTCTACTCTAAATCCCAACAAACAAAACCAAAATCCAATCACCATGCATCAAAATAGAAAATGGCAAAGGCATAAGGGTCAAAACGACCCAAAACACAACCACCGACATAAATGCCCATAAATCCTCCATAAATTCACAATAAATTCAAGGAATGTAAATTTACCTAAATTTCATGAATTCCTATCAATTTCTACCAGTTTCATACTCTCTATTATAGGGGTTGGAGATATGTACCTGTAATGCATGTTTCAGCGATCCTCTAGCCAACTCAGGCGACACCACACGTCCTCGACCACTCCTTAACTTCAAAGACGCAACTCTGGAGCTCCACACACCACCGCACGCCGTCGCACGTCGTTGCTTGCCGTCGTCGGCCCCTTGAGCATGCTGAACAGAGAAGGGGAGAAGCAGGGCGGAGGGATAGGGGAGGGAGAGTGAAAGAGAGAGAGTGTGTCGGGAAGGAGGAGGAGGTGAGTGGAGGGAGAGGGAAGGGTGGCATGCTCGAGATGAAAAGGAGAAAACACAGCCAAGGAGAGGAAGGATGGTTCGTGCTTGGAGGTGTGCATGAGCTTATATGGCCATGCGACGAGGCAATTGGGCACATGCATACCTATGCGCTCAACCAACCTGCCACCCTACACGAGCCAACAACTCCCCACACGAAACACTCAACCACCAACTGGCCCACATGGAGCCACACCCGGGCCCCACACGCACAACGCCGCAATGCATAGGGACACGCAATCAGAAGCTGGCCCACGAGGCCCAAGCCCTAATGCACAAATCTACACAACAGGCCTTCGAACTGTAATACTCATCTAGGAATAAATTCATTAGAATTTAAATAATTACAAAATGAATTTTACAGGTGTTACAACTTCAAATTGCATTAGTTAACTAAGTAATAAATACTATAGTGTATCAACATAAGACAACTGTACCACATAAGAAATAGAAATAAACACATAAAATATTGTTGAAGTGTTCTTCACAATCTCACAATCATGGTCATATGCTATAGTGTAATACCTAGGGTTGTAATTTAAAACAATATGTATTTTGATATTTGAAATTTAGTATCAATGGTTATGCCCTTGGGCTAGTTTCCCTATGATTTTGGGAATGTGTGTTCGTGTTTTGTGAATGTCTGGTGTGGATGGAACTCTTACTCTTACTCTCTCTCTTAACCAAGAAATAAGTGTCAAGTAGAAATTGGTGGCAAGAATTAGTGACGAAAAGTGTTTGGTGGTGATAATTGGTGGCGGAAATTGGTGATGAGAATTTTAGGCGATAATCGTCGACGAGCAACCTGAACAGTATTCTGTTAGAAAAACAATAAATGCCGCTTGACACCTGTGTTTGGGTCTTCCATCGGTTTCACCACCCCGCCAGCGCCTGACGTGCTGCTACCTCGATTGCCACGCCCCGCTAGTGATGCATGGGTGTTTAAAACACCCCGTTCTCCTCTTGCATGGAAGGCAGAGAGAAGGGGAGGGTTAAACAAGAGAGAGCAGGAGGAAGGAGTGAGCTGTCGGATTTCCACCGCTGTTGGAGTCCACCGTCACCAGAGGTCGTGACCAGGAGGAAGAGCACGTTGTCGATGCCACGTGGACGTCGGGGGAGGCTTGCCAAAGTTCGCCAGAGTTGGGAATCGCTAGCGATCTTCAACTATGTACGCATTTCCCTCCCTCTTTTAATTCCTAGAGATCATGCCTAGGTGTATATTGATGTGGTAAAGATCATGGATACATAAGAAACAAGAATGGCATGCTTCTGGATGATTTAGGCTTTTTTTTTCCCAAAGATTTCCTTGGATATTGAGAAACATTATGTTAATAAATGGGAATAAATATGATTCTTGTGAAATCCATGTTGTGGACATGTTTTGTTTGCCTTACGATGCTTGTTTTAACCTTTGAATGAGCCTAGTGTGATTTTACTCAAGATTCGGTGGATTTACAGAGGTTTCAATATATGGCATCTATTTGAGTTTTCTACACTGACCGTATAAAGGTCAGGCGGTTTTCACAGGCAAAAATAGCCAGCGAATCCAAGTAGCGGTTTTCACTAGCAAAAATGGCTAGTGAATCTGGTATTAGTGATTATGCTTTGATTAAGATGTGAATAAATTCCTATTATTACGTGTGGACTGATAAATGATTAAATGCAAGAGATCATGAGAACCATGATGGTATAAATAAATGTGAAATAAAGTGTAATGAAATAAGTTCCTAAAATATGTAGGAAATGCCTAGAAATAGTTACGAACCAATAAATGGACAAATAGTGTGATCATGGTTAGTGAGAACCATGAATGTGAAAATAAATGATTGAGAATGAGTTTTAATAATGATTTTGAAACTGATTTAAAAGAGTTTTAAAGGAAGCTACATAAGTTTTAAATGATTTTTCGAGATTTTTAGGAACCACATAAAAGCCGATTGGTTGTACCGACAAAGGGTAGTGAGACCTCTGAGTAATCGGGGACGAACCTATGCTGTGGTTGCCGAGTTGGTATGGGGAGAGAGCCTCATGACTGTGTTTGGTTGTAGTACTATTGGACCCGGGAGATGATAAACCCAGGGATCCCTCAGTGCAGGTGTTGGTCGGGTCTGAGGTTAGAGTCCCTAAATACTCGAGCACCTAGGGGCGTCACAGAGTAAACGCACTTCGTGCTAGTACCAGTGAGGGTATGCTACTTTGAGGCTGCAATCGAAGGAGTTGAACTCTTGCATGGGGTGGTTCACCGCAACACTGCAGTGTGATGAGGAAGGAGCCTCGCCAACTGCTTGTGGCCAAGGTGATATGACAGGTTTTTGAGATAGATTGAGATTTTTTTGTTTGCTAGCTTCCAGCCTTTTCTTGTGTGACTTGATATATGAAATGATTTGTGTTTTGGCTGGATTCTAGGCAAGAAAAATGGCTTCCTGAAATGCAAAAAGTGATTTGAAAATGAGCATAAGATTTTAAAATAAAATGACAAAAGAGTTTTGAAATGTAATGATTTATAAATTGTAATATCTATGGTTGTAATTTGAGATGATATGTATATTGAATTTGAGATTTATATGAGAAATTATACCCTGGGGTTGTTTTCCCAATGATTATGAGAATGTGTGCTTATGTTTGTTTGGTTTGTTAGTGATTTGAGTGGCTAGAGCCCCTGTCTTCTCTCTCTAGACCCTAGAATAAGGGTCAAGCGAAAATTGGTGGCGAGAATTGGTAGTGGAAATTATTGGCGAGAACTGCTGAAGAAACACTTGAATAGTAAGATGTCAGAAAAACAGTGAATGCCACCTGACACCTATGCTCGGGTTTTCCACCGAACCCAGCATCTCGCTAGCACCTGATGCGTTGCCACCTCGACTGCTCCACCCTACTCGTGACACTTGGGTGTATAAAACACCCCTTTTGCTGGCTTGTGGGAGGGACAGAGAGGGAGAATGGGAGAGATGAGGGAGGCAGAGTGAGAGTGGGAGAGAAGAGAAGAGAGACAGTTGTGAGGGGGAAGGAAGAGCCGTCGACTACTGGGACCTCATCACCGCCATAGAGCGCGGACGCTGGCGAGGTGCTCACGCCAAGAGAGGGTCACCGGAGATCGCCGAAGCTCATCAAAAAACTGAGGAACGCCGGTGAACTCAAACAGTATGCATTTCTCTCCCTCTTTTAATTCCAAGAAAGCATGCCTAGGTGTTTTTTTGATGTGGTAAAGATCATGGAAGCATGAAAACAAGATAATTATGTAGAGAAAGTTGATTTACGAATTTTCTAAGAATTATCCAGAGAATTTTGTGAAATATGTATGATCTCAAAAAATGGGTAGAAATCATGTTAATATTGTGTTTTGATGGTGTTAAATGATGTCCATGCATGCTCTAGATGTTCTCGAATGGTTCCAGTGATTTGGTGAAGTTTTACTGAATTTTCAGTGATTTTCCCTATGTTTTCAGAGTTGGGTTCTGTTTCTTGAACTCGACGTGTAAGGGTCTAGCTGGAATTCCTAGCAGAATTCCTTGGCGAGAGTTAGTAGTAGATCCTACTAGCGAAAATTGCCAACATATCCTACTAGCGGTTTCGACCGACAGAAACGACTGATGAAACCTATGTTTTCAATAACTTAAACTATATCAGTGAAGGTGCTTTAATTAAATGAGGAATATACATATAAATACATGAATAATGCATGGAAATAAATGATGAAATGGTCTATGTGGAAATAAAGTTTTGATGATGTTTTCCATAAAACATGATATGTATGGAAATTATGTGGAAAATGCATGTGTGTGACCATGCTAGTGGAACCCTTGCACGGCTCTCCTGCTACTGGGTGCGTGGAAGCACACGAGGAGACCCGATATGGTCATGCAAATCAGCGAAAATTGGGATAAATCCAAGAAAATCAAAAAGGGGAAAATAATCCTCATTCGGGGACAATGTCGGCTTTGTGAAGCCTTTTAATGTACTCCCTCGGGCGATGGAAAGCCAAAACAAATCTAAAGGCGAAAATCGGGAGAAACTTGGGAAACGAAGAGAAAATTAAGCTTGAAACAAGCTAGAAAAGCGTGTGCAAAGCATGGAAGGAAAGGCAAGAAAACTTGTGCGGAAAGATGTGAAAAAATGTGCAAAATGCATATGTTAGTGTAAATAGTGAGCATTCCAGGGGCCTCTGTGCAAAAAAACCCAAATTCTGATTAAAAAAGATATTCTGAAGCCAAAATTATCAAAAATACATAGGAAAACACATTCTATGCAATTATGAAGAAATCTGGGGTCAAATGTGCAAATATGTGCAATCCTAATCAAAATGAAGTTTCTTAGGGGTTAAAATGCAATTCTGTCACTAAAACATGCATTTAATGCAATTTAGTGGAAATTCACAGTAAAATATGCAAGAAAAATGATTCAAGAAAATTTCAGAAAGTTTCAGGGGCAAAATAGACATTTTACCCTTGAAAACAGGCATTCAGAGTAAAATTAGTGAAGTGCAGGGGTTAAAATGCAAATTGTCCAGCAGACAAAGCATCCAGAAAAGTTCTAGAAGAAATCCGGGGTTAAAATGTAATTTAACTAGGAAAAACATGCTTCAGAGAAGTTTTCAATAAAATCTAGGGTTTTAAATACAAATAAACCAAAGATATGTGTATTCTGGAAGGTTTTAGAAGAATACAGGGGCTTAAATGCAACTTAACCAACAAAAATAAGCATTCTGGAGAATTTCAGAAGAATATAGGGGTTTTTATGCAATTTTCATAGAAAAAGTACACTTAGAAAGGTTTCAAGAAAGTTCAGGGTCTTATGCAAAAAAGTTGAACCTAGAAAACATTATGTTAAATGTTTAAGGGGGAAAATGCAATATTTTCAGTGAAAACTTTATTCGAATTATTTATGAAGAATGAATGGAGGACTTATTTGTAATAAAAGGACTTATGTGTAATGAGAAAGAATCTGAACGTAAAGAAAACATAGTTTTAGAACTTCAATCAAAATAAAATGTTTTAATTTGTTTTTTAAAAGAAAAAAGAACGACGGCCGCCAACGACGGAGTTTCGCCACCGTTGACCGCCGGAGGGGGCATAAAAAGCCTTCCCGTGGTCTGATCTGAGATCAGACGTCACGGAAAGCAAGAAGGAGGTGAGAGAAAATGATCCATCGGAGTGGATCCAAGATCAATCGGTGGGAACGAGCCTCCCACCTACCTCGTCGTCAAGGAGCTCTGACGACGGCGTCAGGGAAGAAGGAGCTATCTAGAGGAGATGGAGCGGCGCGCCAGGAAGCAGAGGAGCACGTGGAAGACCTGGGGAGGAAGATAGGATGTTACTAGGGGGCCAAGACCGTGCCCTGGGCCACCCTCCTAGCTATATCGTCGTAAAACAACGACGATGAGCTCTGAGGAGCAATTCAGACCTCTGAATTGCTCGGCATCAATCCAGAAAGAGAGAGGAGAACCTAGTGTGACCATGCCGGTGAAACCCCTGGGCGCGATTCACCAAACCTTACTCCGGTGTGCGGAAACACACTGGGAGGTCCGATACAGTCACGGCGAAAATGTTGAATCCAGAGGAAGAGACAAGACTCGGAAACACCAAAGGGAAGATAAAAAGGATACGGAAAGGAGTCGCCACCTAGTCTTTTAATAAAAAGACGAGGAAAACCAAGAAAACACAAAAAAGGCAGAAAGTAAACAAGATGCAAAGATGCATGTGTGATCCGTGCCTAATGGATAATGCAAGATGAATGTGGGCCAGAGAAAGGGTAAGGATTCTGGTTACGCATAGGGAAGGGGTTAGGCACCCCCATGCGCCCGAGAAAACTTGGTCTTTCTAGGTTTCCTACTGTCAATGGTCTGCTA
>JAMKQA010010775.1:0-14106 GCA_024699735.1 Posidonia australis
GGGCTGTCGACGTCGCTGTCGACTGGTGTGGCGGAAGTGAGGGGGTTTGGTGTGGCAGAAGAGGGGGCAACGGGATCGGCGAGGGGCGGAAGAGATCGGCGATCGACGGGGAAAAGGGCGGAAGAGATCGGCAATCGACGGGGAAAAGGGGCTAGGGCTTTTCTCGTGGAAGAGAGGGAGGCGGAACTACGAGGGGAGGAAGATCAGGTGTTTTAGTGTTTTTTGTTATTGACTTATGTAATTATGTTATAAGTTATAAAAATAAATACGGCATATATAAAAATAAATAATTAAATTTATATATTATAATATTAATACGGATATCCGTATCTGTATCCGTATCCGTTGAAATTTCAAACTATATATCCGTATCCGTATCCGTTCAAATTGAAAAATCCATATCCGTATCCGTATCCGTATCCGTATCCGCCCAGAAACGGATATGGATACGGATTTTTTACAGATATACCATATCCGTTTGCACCCCTACTAATGGAGGATCTTCTATTGATACAACGTTCATCACAAATGCTCTTGAGATTCCAAAGGGCAGGTTACCTTTGACCTACCTAGCTAGGGCTGTTGCTGATTTCCAAGTGCCTAACCAAGGATTTGTGTGAACCGCTGATCGGGAAGTTGAGGGTCAGGCTCATTGGGTAGAAGAGTAAATTTTTGGCAATGGCAGGTAGGTGCACCCTTATCTAGTCTGTATTGGGCTCCTTAGTCCAGTATTGGCTTGCCATTTTTCAACTGCCAGAGGCGGTGCTAATGGATATCAAAGCTTTGTTCGGTCATTTCCTGTGGAAGGAGGGGTGCACGCTGTCAGTGGCATGGGCTTCGTGTTGCACTCCACGAGTGGAAGGCAGATTGGGATTGCATAGGGTCTCAAATAGCAACATGGCGGGTCTTATGAAGTGCTTCTGGCAGGTTGTATCTGGTAGGAATGCCCTCTGGGTTCGATGGGTCACTGACAAGTACACTAGATGCCAATCAATCTGGCAAGTACCCATGGCTAGGTGGCCGTCGTGGTTTTGGCGGGGAATACTGAGTGTGTGCACGCTTATGAGTCCACTCGTTGCGTGTGATCCAGTGCGCTGGTTGCCTGACCTGAACAAGGGGTTCTTTTACTCTTCAGCGTGGTCAATACTTCGTGCAAGTGGGGAGTCTGTGCCTTGGGCCCCTGCGGTATGGTTTAGGGGACATATGCCTCGCTTTGCTTTCATACTGTGGCTTCTAATGCGAGGGCGGTTGAAAACTTAGGATCATATGCACAAACTGGGCTCCTGTATAGTTTCGAGGTGTGCTCTGTGTCACATGGCTTATGAGGATTGTGACCATCTTTTTTGGCACTACCCCTATTCTCAGGGTTTGATGGCTCGAGGTGCTGCAGTTTTCTCCCTTAATCTTACAGGTATAGTAGCTAAGGTGCTTGAGAGATGTCTGCATATCTGTATTGACACAGAACGGCAGAGGGCTCTACTCTTGGTGGTTGCTTCTGTCTATTATATTTGGGTAGAAAGGAGAGCTCGTCTTTTTGAGCCAAGTCATTCTGGGCATGCGATGGAGCAGCTCTGGAAGGTCATTCAGACCATGATGGTGTTGCGTTTTCGGTAGTCGTTTTTTTTGGAGGTCTTCTTGTACTGTTTGTATGATGGTGTGTAGATATTGTAACTTTTGTACTTAGTCTTTTGGGGGCTTCCATAGTTGCTCGGGCTATGAGATGCTTTTGTACAGATTGGATACATATATAATATATACCTGAGAGTGTGCCCTTCGTTTGCTTTGCAAAAAAAGATGCCTCCGTTTTTGTTGCATCATGGAGTAATGGTAACCTACTTCTACTTATACATATAGGATACATGTTGGAAATACCTTTTTGAACTACATCATAGACTACTATGAGTAACATGTATTATGATGGATACATGGAGTAATGAGTAACATGTATGAATTTCAGAATTTACATCTTTTGACTACAAAATGATGCATGAAGGTGTCAATTTTTGAACTACATCCAACTAAAATAGGCCATGGAAAAAATAAATGTGTGTTGGGGATTAATTTTTGGAACCAAATTTTATCTATGCCACTATAATCTTTTTGAAATAGTGTGATCTAAATTAATTTAACTCTTTCTCCTTCTCAAGTTATTGTCATTCCAACTTTTTATTTGCGCTACTAAGATTATATGAAAATTGAATGCCACCTGTTGCAACGCATGGGTCTATTGCTAGTCTCACCATGTATGAGCTTGGTCCTCTTGCATCAAAAAGAATAAATATATAATCAAGGTATTATTAATGTGTATTTCTAGCCAACTTAAAGTTTAGTTTGTAGATATGGGCTAAATCCAACGATAATGTGTTTTTCCTTGGTTCTTTGACACACTTAAGTTATTGCATATTTGTTTTAAAATCAAGGAAGACATTGGTATAGTGACTTAGTGAGGGGAATAGTTGATAATTTAAAAGAGACAAGGTAAGATTAAAACACATTATGGATGTCCTATAATTATAGGACTAGCATAAAGGAAGTAGAATTGTTTAGCGAGGTCTTTGTATTAATGTTGGAAAACTAAAACTTAATGTATACGGTTCTATATATCACAAAAATATGACGATTTTGATTGAAATCGAACAAAAATACTATCTTATATTACTTTTGTGGATCTTGACCCTACATACTAATGCTAGAAATATAGATTATGAAACTAGTGCTTTGGACAAAATCTCTTGAAGATATTTTTTTGTGGATTTTGAAGATATTATTTTTTTGATTTTGTTCGAGCCAATGCAAATTGCTTCCTTATTCAATTTTAGTTTGAGATTGTTGGTCTTTTTATTTTTTGTTTCCTAGGTTTAAACTTAAATATCCATATATGCCAAAAATTTTCAACGAATATTGTATTGTAATGAGCTTTGCACATCAGATAAATTATCGTAATTTGGTAATCATTTTCTAAGTACTTATTAGTAATAATTTTTTAAATAGTAACACCTATTTGAATATAAGAAAATATATACATGATATAATCTTCACATGTAATCATCTTAAGTTCTGAAAAATGAAGGACATCAATATATTGCTTCTTAGTTTTATTAATATCAGTAATTGTTATTATATATCCAAAATACATAGATATCATAATCTTTGTACTTTGTCTAAACATGTAAGAGATATGTAGTAGGTCCTGTGCTACAAATTTACTTTATTGAAGCCATGATATGAGAAAATTAGATTAGATTTGTGCTCATCTTAAATCTAAGGTCTCATTTGGTAAAGATATTTGGTTTGCAAATAGTCTTAAAAACTTAATATGATTATTAACTAAACCAAATATCCATTGAAATGACAGATTCTGTACATTAATTGAGACAAAATTGATTATATTTTTATACTTTATTTGAGAATCCAATATTAGGTAGACTATGAGAGAATCTATCTTTTACACCAAATAGATTTTACACCCATAATTTCACAACTATTCCATCTCAATTTATGTACACAAAATCAATATTATACATCCAAAATTTTTATTAAACGGAGCCTAAGATTGAAATCATCCCAATATTATACTAACATTAGCATGATACAAGTAAAAATGCTTTGACATCATGTTGATGTCATACAATAAAATCACATAGCGAGAAATCTAGTCTCTAGTTTTATAATTTTCATGTTTTGTCCAAATCGTGAAAGTTAGTGGTGTATTGAATTGTGTTTTGTATAGTCACGCAAAGTCTTATAACAATTATACGATCATTAGATTGTTTTTGTATAATTTTATAATATTCTAGTACAATCATACAATTATTATACAATTGTTAGTTGCCAAAAGGTACAATTACGAGAAATGAAAGTTCGACTTCCACAGACATTATATATATTACAATTATATTATTGTATTATTCGCTTCTTGGGTTCATATCTCATGAACGACAGGAGAAAAAATTATGGAAATCTATTTTACTTGATGGTGATCTCATAACTAAGTGTTTGTTATGATTGTAATATCTATTTAAAATAATTTTCAAAAGAAAACCAATCACGAGAAATTGAATGAGTAGATGCTACTTTTAGACCACAAGAACTAAGATGGACGGTGAATTTAGATGTATTAGTCCTAAAAAGGTAAAACTCAGTCATTGTCTCACCTAATGAAGTTGAATGGTTAGCAAAGTAATACCATGCGATTGTCCATGGTTTTTCCTTCAACCCTCGAGTGTATTGGGATTTGATTGTGGTCCTTATTTTTTTTTCTGACTTTTTTATTTTGCATGTGTGTTGCACCCACCGCTAAGGATTAATGAGGATGTGTTTTTTTGGTTGCATACCATCATAGGAACAGATCCTCAGTTTCTCTGAACTGACTTAAGTGCAAATCCTGCTCCTCGATCCCCATGGTTTTGGCGCCTTTTGAAATACGCCTTTTATTTATTTATTTAATATCCAGTGAAGTCGAAATCTTACCCTTTTGTACAGCTGAAACTTCACCGCTAGACGCTAGTTCAAGAAACATGCTTTTTGAAATATACCAGCCTTCAGGAAAGGAGGGTTTCTTCCCGTCAACCAAAACAAAATCCCATTTTTCAGGACTGGTCAAACCCACTGACGGACGAAAACAGTTTTATGGTCGAGATCAAATAGTCCTATCAACCAACTGCCTGGTCAGACACCATTAGGGCAAACCGCCCTCCATTACCCACAAAAGAAGGTGGGAGATAGAAGGAGCAGCAGCAGAAACATGAATTAATAGAAACAGGAAAAGAAAAAATAACCCACTGTTCTTTTCATCAACAATCGGATCTCAACTCACTTAATATTTTTTTCATTGGTGATGGAAATAACTGATGTTGGGCATTTGGACATTGATAAACTTTCTTTCAGCATAATTTGGCAGACGGGAATAGTGGACGTGAATAAAAAACTCACTACCTTGTTCTTGTTCCATAACCACCAGAGAATGCCAGAGGTCGTCGATGGGGCTCGATGCACGTTTTTCTCTCTATTATTCCCCTTTTTCCTTTAAATACACAGATGATGAGATCTGTAGCTGCCAATAAGCAATTGTAACTGCCTGTTGGTAGTTACAACTTTGCAAGACAACATCATAGTTACCATAGAATTTTCCTAATAGTATATATGAGAATGTATATTGGAAAGAAAGAAATGGGTGCAGAATTCTGCAACTGACACGGAAGGGGAAAGAAAGATCTGAGCACAGAGTTGTGAGCGAAGAGGACGATGGGATTGGGTTGGGGATTGAAGAAGCTGTTCCTGCTCGTGTGCTTGCTGGTGGGTTCGACTCTTGGGTTCGCGAAGCATGATGGTTTTGGTAGTAACTCCTTCGACGTGAAGGATTTCGGAGCAAGAGGAGATGGCATGTCTGATGACACGAAGGTTGTGCTCTCTTTCGTCTCCCTCTCCCACTTTCCCTGTTCTGGTAGTGCTACCAAAATGGTTGCTTTGGTTGTTGGAATTTTCTCGCCGAGGAGTTCTTTCGAGTTCCCGTCTCCGGAAGTCCGGAGTGCCTCTTGTCAGTTACATTTCTTTCCAAGACAATGTCTGTTTCATCATCTTTCCTGCGTCTTTTAGTCTGTTCCAGGAGCTATGAGCTCGTTTCCCGTGCCTTGTGTCCTTCGCTTTGACGAACAGCGTGTTTTGGTCGCAGGCGTTTATGCGCATGTGGAATGCGGCTTGCAAGGCAGCTGGCGAGGTGCACGTTTTGGTGCCCAATGCGACGTACTTGATCGGTCCCGTCAAATTCAAAGGTCCGTGCAAGAAAGCTCCATCCGTCACATTCAATCTGCAGGCAAGTTTATGGGAACTGTTAAATCTGATCTTCGTTCCATCTCCCTATCTAAAGAACTAGCTTTTAATGTTTTGCTCCATCTCCCTATCTTAGTTTATGGGAGACTCCAGATGTTGCCTGAATGAAAAGCTTCTGCTTTTAATGTTGTTCAGAAACTTCAGACAGTGTCATCTTATTAGTAGAGTTGTTAACTAGATTTATAAGCTGTTGTCTTTTATCTTGCACCAAAATCGTTGTAGCAGTCCATTTGCTTGCCTGTCTAGGATATTCTGCAATTCAGTTCGGATTGCCAAAATATGAATTAACGAGTATATTGTAATAGGTTTCAGAACCGTAGCCTGTGCGTACGGTCGTTTTAGATGGTACCAAAACCATAATACTGTTAAGCAGAGCAATTGCTTCAGGATTTCATTTGTCTGCTAAAAATTTGAAAAAAACTAGGCCTTGGTGGTGGAGTGCAGGGTTACTTGAAGGCATCGACGGACTTACGCAGGTACGGAGATGATTGGCTGCAGTTTGGATGGCTCGATCGCCTGACTCTTACTGGAAGAGGTACCATTGATGGCCAAGGATCTGCTGCTTGGCGTTACAATACATGCGACACTAACAAGAACTGCAAGATCCTCCCAGTTGTATGTTTCACCCTTCTTTCATCATACGAATAAAAACAACTTGTGCTTTTAACCTATTCAGTTGGAAACTTTGGATCATAATTTACTGACATCAGTTCATCTTTGGACTAATGGGTAACTTTGATTACGTAAAGAAATTCATGATTTGACTTTGTAATTCTGTGCACAACATGCATTTACTTTCCCACTGTTTCTTATTGTTGAAAGAAATGGTCTTCTCTCTGTTGGAAAGTTTGGAATAATATGGCTAGCATAAGCTAACTTTCAGATATTATATGCATCTTTGATTTAGTCAAGAGATTTAGACTCTTGAACGGCATAATTCAATGTATCATATGCATTTCAATTCTTGATCAGGTAGTAGTGTTGGCATTTCTGTGACAACTTTGTTCAATTTACAAGTGAGTTCACGTACTAATTTCTACTTGCCGAAACAATTATACTGATAAATCTGACCTCTCAATACAGTCGCTAAAATTCGTCCATTCTACCAACATCATTGTGAAGAGCATAACATCACTGAACAGCAAATTCTTTCATATTGCTGTGGTGGAGTGCAATAACTTCAACATCATGGGCATCAGTATCTCTGCCCCAGGTGATAGTCCCAACACCGATGGAATCCACATTGAGCGATCTTCCGGTGTGAATATCTCCAGTGCTACCATTGGCACCGGAGATGATTGCATCTCTATCGGTCATGGGAATTCTCTGATCTCTATTAGTGGCATCACCTGTGGACCTGGTCATGGCATCAGGTATGCATTAAACTCACTACCATTGCCCATGTTTTTTGTTTTCTATTTTGCCTTTGACAACTCTTTTGAAAGTTTGAATGCGGTTTGCGCCATGACAGTGTGGGAAGCTTAGGCAAGTATTCATATGAGAAGGATGTGAGAGGACTTCTTGTCAAAGACAGTGTTCTAACTGGTACACAAAATGGCCTCAGAATCAAGACATGGGCTGATTCTCCAGGAAGTATCAAAGCTACAAACTTGACCTTCGAGAACATTGTCATGAACAACGTCTCAAATCCTATCATCATCGATCAGACTTACTGCCCTTATCAGTATTGCGCGAATGCAGTAAGTGAATTGGAATTCTCAAGCATATTCTAGGCATAGAACCTTTTATGCGGCTACCTCCAATTAAGTGTATTAATCAGTTTTTTTGAAAATGGTGTTTAATATTCACTTGTGTTTCGATCTCGACTTTCTCTAAAAGGTACCTTCCCGTGTGAAGATCAGCAACATCTTCTTCAAGAACATCAGTGGGACATCCTTGACTCCGGTGGCAGTCATGTTAGAATGCAGCGAAGGAATCCCATGCAAGAACATCAATCTCCATAACGTTCATTTGGATGTAGCAGGAGGGCTAAATGCAACATCTGCCTGCAAAAATGCTCTAGTCCGATACAGTGGGACTCAGATCCCACCGCCCTGTGTTTTATAGCCAAACAACTTCAAACGAAGAGTCGATGTGACGATGATGCGGAGAACCTACGTCCATGCCTTTCCCGGTGTACTAACTCAAGAGTAATTTTTTGCTCTTTCTTGTTTGTTAATGATATTGTTAAGGTTGTTATCCACACACCACATGTTAGCAGCGTTAGCATAGTTCCACTATCAAGGGACAAATTTTGCTGTAATCAGGTGTTATATCGAACAATTTATTTCAAACTTTCGGTATTTTGGGAGGGAGAGAGAATTCTGTCTTTACTTTTTGGGTTGATTTTGGATGAGAACAGAGGATGGTCTACCACTCTTGTGCTTTGGTTGTGATGAAGAAGGTAGTGCAGAAGAGAAAGAAGACGCTCTTTAACCTAGTGACATTCATTGATGTGAGGCCTCTTCCCCCTGTTTCTCCCAGGATTATGAACTTTTCAACACTGAAGAGTTTCTTAGCTAATGACCTACCAAGAAAGTGCCATAAGCCTTTATTAATTTACGCAAAATCTTCAAACAACTACTCCATCCCAACTCTAAAGCTACATTTGGTAGACTACAATAAAAATGGGTAGGAATTGAATGATCTCTGAAATGGAATTTAGAATAAAATAGTTAATGGATATTTGATATGTAATCAAAATGCAAAGTAGAATGGATGGATAATTCATTTCCACTGTTTAGTACATAATAATAGAATTGGAATGAAAATACAAAACCTATATATTAACATCTACATAATAACAAAACTATCCTACCAACTAGAAAAAAAAATTTAAAAGATTTTTTTCAAACAAATAAAATAAAAAAATACAAATTCATATATGTTCATGACATAATACTATCGAAAAATGGTAATTTTTCACAATACACTAAAAAATCATACCTGTAACGATCTAGATTTTAAGCAGCATATTGCGCCAAATATTTAAACTAAAATTTGAATGTGTTGAACGCTAAATATGGTGCATTTTATATTAGACACATACTAGGTAGCATTCTACACCTAAACTATTGATTTCTAGATTTCTAAGTGTTAGGCGTAGTAGCTGGTGTGTCTTATGTTAGATGTATGGATAGCTGCATTTAACTCCTTGAGCATGTTGCTTGGAGGTGGCCTCCTGGGGAAGAATTCTTCCTCTCCTTCCTCTTCTTTTCTTTAGGGGTGTGAGAGAAAGTTCCTTGGGGTTTCCAGTAGAGAGAGAGAGAGAGAGAGAGAGGTGTGCTCGTTAAGTTCCTTGCTCCATGGACATGGTTGTGGTCATTAAGGTGGTGCTCCAATGACCCCAAGTTGCTCCAAGCGTCGTGCTAAGCCAAGGAACTAAGGGAGAAGGTATTGCAACTATGGAGACTAGGTGAGTGTTTGGGTTCCAAGGTTATTGCACTTTCTTCTTCGTCCTCCTCTTTCTCTTGATGCATACACTAATCCTTGGGTTTTTGTGTGTTGCACAAGTTTTGTGGAGCGGTGGAGCCCGAAGGATGCTTGAGGTATGGTTGAAAGGTTGTGGTGAAATGACCTAGATTTTTAAGCAGCATTTTAGGCTAGATTTTTAATTTGAAATTCGAATGTATTGAACGCTAGAGGACTATAGCATCCAACGTTAGACGCACACTAGACAGTGTCTTACACCTAAATTACGGATTTCTAGCTTTTTTGGTGTTAGATGTAGAGTGTGGCACATCTTATGTTAGACACATAGAGGCACACGTATAACACTTGTAGTTTGTAAGGGTCATGCACGTATTGTTAGCGTAACTGCTGCGTTTTGCTTGTGCATATTCCTTGTGCGTAAAATTCAATATCTTGGACTTCGTCCTAGCTTTGCTTTTAGGTGGGTTTGATGGTGTTTTGGAGGCTCAGGTGATGTGTAGGCCTTTGAGGATGTGTTCTGGGTTATAGAGGATTGTTGGTGAGCTTTGGAGATTGATCTCTCCTTGCACAAGCCACATGAATTGATGTGTACGTTTTATTTAACCGCAAGTGCACGACATACAAGGTAGCCTGTTGGCAAGTACAGGTTGATCTCATAGAGAAAAGTGTTTTTAAAACAAAGACTTATTATCAATTATTGAAAAGAGTTTGAGAGAGAAGATGTTTAAAAATTAAAAATTAGATATTAAGTTGCAATCAAATTAATTAAAACCTAGGGATTCGAAACCATTTATGTGACATTGAGAATGCTTAAGTAAATTTGTTTTATCTCCTGTTTTAGATCTCAATATTTGATTAAATGATTTTTTCCCCAACAAGTATATACTATATACTATGCATCATAGAATATCAAGTAAGAAATAAAAACACATAGAACCAAATAAATCAAATTATATATAATAGATTTGAGATTATATATACAACCCCTAAATCATTTTTCCCTAAGCATAGAATAAAAAGAAAAATTCAATATTAACCTATCAAAGTTTATCGAATGACAAGTAATCTATGTAATACACATCTAGTCTACATAATCATGGTAATAAAGCATAAGAGAAAGAATAAAATTTACTCATAGCATTTTAACTCACATAAATTTCATCTTAATCCAAAGTATTAAAATAGAAACTTAGCCAAAGGTTATAAGATGAAGAGGGAGGAATGGAAATTTAGCCAAACATAATAACACAAAGTATTAAAATACAAGATGAAGAAGGAGGAATGGAAGACATAATTAAAGAAAAAATGAACTTTTATTGATAAAACCTAAGATTACACTGGAACAGGAGAGTCTTCCACAATACAGAAAAGTCTAAACCAAGAAGGTGGAAACTCCTCCCTAAGATCTACATAAAGAGTCCTTTTATAGACTTACAAGATTAATGCTCGTTCGAAAATAAATCCGATACGCAATTACAATTTCTTAGATTTGGAAATAAATAAGAAAGAGGAATATTTCAAAAATCTTGGAGTATCAGTGCTGATCTTTTCAAAATTTTGATTCCATTTTAGTTGTCCACTGTATTTTGATGATCTAATCATGCATCTAAAAATATTCTTTGGAGATTTAATTTTGCAATCTTCTCAAATCTTTTGGAGATCTCAATCTATTCTTCTAGAAGCAATCCCATTTTGCACATTTTCCCCTCGATTAATTCTAAACCTAAGTCTTAGCATACATTGCATAAAACATCCTTGAGAAGTATTATTTATATATAAAATAGATAAATATGGGACATGCAATATGTAATAATAATGTGCTCATCGTGAACTATTAGTGGTTGCATAGTTTGGTTCTATGCTTATAGCTTCCTTTGCACTTCTCTTGCCCCTCCTTTTCCTGGGCACAGTGAGTGGGTTGAGGGCAACGATTATCTAGAGCCTTCCTTGGCCTTTTCATCTCCTTCTTCTCGTCCTTCTTCCCTCTACTTCACCTTCTTCTTCTTTTCCTCTTCAATAAGGGAGAAAAGAGAGAGAGAGAGAGAGAGAGAAAGAGAGCATCGATCTCTAGTTGATTGTTTCCCTATGTCGAGGCGGAAAGTGAGCTCTAGTCATCGTCCGGTGATAAGGCTAGTTCGAGGAGGTCGTGCAGGCTTAGTGGGAAGAGAGGGAGTCGCTATGTGTGGAGGTGATTGTCGACGGTCGTTGATGAGTCCCTATGCGTTGGTGAACGGTACACACCGCTTTAAATCCCCTTTTATGCCCAAATGAATGCTAGGAGCATGCTAATGTGAATCATGATGTGTAGATTTTGTTGTATGATTTCAGAGGATTTTCAGAGGATCTATTGGCATTTATTACCGTGGTTAATGCTTCCTTGGATAAATAGTGTTTTTTTGGCTTTGATTTGGTTTTTCTCTAGCTACACGCATCCAATTATTGTAATTCTTGTTCCAAATGATAGATCATCTCTAGATCTTCATTTTAGTATATTATTTGTGATTTTTGGGTGTATGTGGTGAGATCGGCGTTATTTTCCAACTCGTGGATGAACAGTGCTCGTGAGCTTTGGATTGTGATTTCTCAAGTTCTACACATTGAATCCTTGTGATTTTTGTCCTGATTGGTAGATTGTCTCGAGATCTTTGTTTTGGTGTTTAGCATGTAATATTTGGTTGCTTGTGTAGGGACCAATTATAAGTCCCATTTTGGTTGATGTTTTGGGTCGCATGTGCCCTAGTTTTCTACATTGGAATTTTCGAGTGAGCCACATAAAGCAACCGTAGATCACCATTGTGTGTTGCTTGTGCGGTTCAGCATGGGTCTATTTCAAACCCTGTTTCCAATGGTTTTGTTGGTTTTTGGTGTTTTAAATGTTATTTAATAGTATGTTGATGTTGTAGGTATTCTCGTAGATAATTTTGTGGTACAATAATGGTTAGGAGATGATTAATTAGGAAAATGATTAGAATAATTCTAAAGAATGCCTAAAATGAATTAGCAAGATTCTCTTATATTGTAGAACTTAGAGATACTAAGTCTCTCCTCAAATGATCTAGATGGACAATAGGATTAATTATTAACCTTAAGATTAGATTATGGTTTTAGTTTGGACGTGGTGCATTGGATTGTGTATTTAGTAGCACTATTTGAGTGTTCGACGCTGAGCTGATTGTGGCTTTAATAAGATACATACTAGTATGTGTCCTACACTTTGACATCAGAATTCAGAGTTCTAAGAGTGGTTTATATTGGTATTCGGTCATATAAGTAAAATGGAACTTCGAGAACGTTGTTTTAGCTATTGTGTGGTCTTTGCTTGGTGAACTTTATACCCAAAAGGTGCTTTTGCCTCTTTGTTCTCTATTTTTGGGTGTTTTTCTTGGGTTGTCATCGTAGATTGAGCGTGATGCTCTAGAACTTAAATGTTCCCAAGGTGAGGTTTTGGGTGTGGTCTTAGTCGAGCAGTTTGGCTTGATAAAGAAGCTATCTAGGCTATGTTTTGAGGTATGTGATTTCAAATGATTTTGGTAAGATATGGAATGTTTTGAAAATGATTTCCAAAGGATTTGGAAACGAGGTTTTGAGTTTGTGATTTTTGGTAGTGGTTTTTTGTGCCACATGTGGCACAGTGTTTGTGAAGCTTTGAGATGATTTGCTAAAATGGTTTTGAAATATTTTTCCAAAAGAGATTTAGAAAAAGAAATGTATAGGTTTTGGAAAGTGTTTTCCAATGTTTTGTATTTGTAAAGGTTCAAGAAATTGGAGGGTCGTGTTGTCAGGACCGAAGAATGAAACGACATTCCTAAGAGGTGAAGCATGTCACCTAGGTTGAGGTTCTAAGACTAACAGGTTGAAATCAAGTGTTTATCAAATCTTGGATGTATGATACTCATGGATTAGTCCACGAGACCAAGGTTGAGGTTCGTAGGTCAAGGTGCCTACCGGGTTTAGAAGTATGACACTCCATTTGTCCCGAGTGCTGAAATTCAAGGTATCGTTCATACCTAGTGGCATCATGGCAATAGACCCAAGGTGTATAAGACATCTATGTAGATAGATGTGATACCCTACTTGCTACGAGTACTGAGACTTGTAGGTGTTGACTAAACCTGGAGGTGAAAGAGATTCTAGTTGTTCCAGACACTAAGGCTAGAACTGAGCCGCCAAGGTTGAGGTCTGTGTGACCAAGAGACCGAGATTAAGATCCGTGTGACCAAGACATCGGGTATGAGGTCTAGTACGGACGTTGTGAGAGGGTGTATTTTGTGGTTGTCTTGAGAGAGAGGACGGCTTGTTTGAGGAGGGTGAGCGGCTTTCCTATGTGGTTAACTTTGCGAGGTTCCTACCGAGGAGGTAGGTTGTCGAGACAAATTTGCCCCTCCATAGGGTAGCAGCTTCGTGGCAGTGCTACACCAATGTCACACCTTGGTGGACTACTTGTGCCAATATTGGTTACTTGGCATCAAGCAGTATAACACATTGTTATTTGATTGTTGTAGTTGTGGTTGCACCTGTGTGCCATTATGGTTTTTGCTGAACCCTGGTTCAAGAAATCATTCTTTGGTCTAAAGAAGACTGTGCTTTTTTGTCACGCCCCAAATTTTCCACAATAATTTAAACAAATTAAATTACGGGAAAACTAAAGCTAAACAGTAAAATATCTAACCACCAGGAACTTGTGTGTGTGGCTAGCAAACTCCAGACTATATACACTACGCTAAACCAATCGCATGTCTGCACCTGCGAACAAAACCACAAGGAAAATGCATGAGTGACCAAAGTCACCCAGTACGCACCCCACGAAAACCGCGGAAAACAAAACCATAATCAATTTTCCTTTTA
>JAMKQA010010777.1:0-16160 GCA_024699735.1 Posidonia australis
ACTTTGTTTTAAAGTATTTCAGAAGCATGTTTTCATGGTTTAATTGCACTTTAACCCTCTGTTTTTACTGAATTGCTTCCTGAATGCTTTGGTTGCTGGGTATTTTGTAGTTTAGCTCCTGTGCTTTATTGTAATTACTTTGATTTGCTGTTTTCAGGGGTAAAATGACTGTTTGGCCCCTGAAACTTTTCTGAATCATTTTTGAGTGTTTCCCTTGCATTTTTACCCTGATTTTGTGCTGATTTGACATACATTATATGCATTAGTGGGTAAATTGCATTTTAGCTCCTAGAGAACTTCATTTTGCACTAGGAAGCACATTTGACCCTAGATTTCTTCATACATGCATGGAATGTATTTTCCTATGTATTTTCGCAGATTTGGGTTTCTGGATACCGGTTTTTTCTCAGATTTTAGGCTTTTTGCATAAAACCCCCTAGACTTCTTCAGATTTGCACTCACACTTGCATTTCGCATATTTTTCTCATTTTTTTGCATGGTTTTCTCTGCCTTTTCTTCCTGGCTTGGTGCACGCTTTCTAGCTATGTTCCGAGCTTAGTCTTTACCTCGTTTTCTGGGTTTTCCTCGGTTTTTCGCGGTTTTCACTTGTTTTGATTTTCCATCGCCTGAGGGCGTACTGTAATAGGCCCGAGGGCCGACATGTGACCCATCACGGATTATTTTTTCTTTTTTTTTCGGTTTTCACGATTTTCCTCATCGCCCGAGGGCGTACAACAAAAGGCTTGTCAAAGCCGACATTTAACCCCACCACGGGTTATTTTTTTTTCCTTTTGATTTTCACGACTTTATCATGATTTCATGTGGATTTCTTCGCAGTTTTCACGCATCATCTAGCGCATTCATTCAGTCTTGTCACATCCATACACATTAGCATGATTAGAGCATGATCCCAGTTTAGCAAACATTCATTAAACCTTTAGCAAGCATTTGGACTAGAAAGACCGAGTTTCTCTGGCGTACGAGGGTGCCTAACACCTTCCTCGTACGTAATAGGAATCCTTACCCATCCTCTGGTTAGCAGACATCCAGCCTTCTCATTTGCATTCCATGCATTCATCATTTTGTGGTTTTCCTCGTCTTTCCCTTAAAAGACTAGGTGGCGACTCCCTTTCTTTTTTTCTTCTTCTATCCTTGCGCCTTCGCCGTCATCGGCATGGCTGTGGTCTCCTCCCCATCCCCCTCCCTTCGGGTCGGGCTCGGACGGGCACGGTCACAGGTAGGATACAATAACTTGGTGGATAAGTAGCTTAATCAAGTGCAAACGGGTGAATATGTTACATTTTTGGCCAGAAAAGTGTGCAAAGTCTACACCAATGAGCTAGGAACCCCATGCCTTCGAGATTTAAAAATGTAAGTTACATATAACCCTCTCTATTTTGCTTCGAGATGAAAATTACTCCATGTTTCAATTAATGTGACATGCCTCTAATTTTGAAAGGAATATTGAATCCTGCTACGGCAGACATAAATTATTATCTTTTTCTATTGACTATGAATTTACTATATATGTAACCCTTAACTACCATTTTCAAATAAATCTCATAAAAAAAAATCTCATAGAGCTAACAATTTTTTTATCTCAATTAATCTTGTAAGAATTTTTTTTTTAAAGGATGTCATTTGAAAACTTAGTTAAGAGTAGCTTACTCAATTCATCCTAAAAACATAACGATTTTATGTCTAAATAACAAAATAAAGAGGATTTGGTATTTCTTTCAAAACTAAAGGAGATGCACCAAAATAATTGAAACATAAGGTTCTCTTAAATTTCAAGCAAAATACAAGGGACATACATAAGTTACTAAATTTAAATGATTTTGAAGACAAAAAATAGGATCGAATGAATAATGTGTCAATGATAAAATGGTTTTCTGAGGTACAAGAATTTCTCAATGCAAGGAATTCAACCTCTGTTTCTAAAAGCTTAATTTTTAGCTTTCATATGCTTTATCTTTCTTTCTTTATACTATATTTCGTTCATATCTTCAAGGCATGTTCAATGCCAAATTTAACTTTGGCAAATAACCTTACCATAAGAGCATGATAGCTAACCATAATTTTATGGAAAATTCTAAGGCATCTATAATATTATCTCAAAATATTGTAACTAATTATTAGCAGTTACAATAGTTTATTTATACCTAGAAATCACACTATTCATATGTTGAATTAATGATTAAGATTAAAAGTATCCATCAAAATCTTTGATATTCTTATGAGTACCGTAGAGGCAGGTATAGTGCCACAGCGGTCTTCAATCTAGTGATTGAAAACTAAGGTCATATCATGACAAGTGAGATCTAGATTGTAGACTTCATGTGTTATCCTCCTAGTATAGAGTGATACATACGAGATTGTGAGTGAATAGAGTTCACTATAAAACAGCCTAATAACTCACATTTCAAGAGCCACATTAATAATAATTTTCTATTTTCACTACATTAATAATTTTATATAAATTATAATGTATGTAGATATTCCTCTTTTACTTTCCCTTAGCTAGGCGTGCATTAAAGTGTAGAAACCAGCAAGAAATGCAACATAGCTGTGGAAAGAATCTGCGTAATAGAGATAAGAATATTGAGAATACCATATATTAATCTGGTGCTATATACAGCAGAACAGTAGAAATCATAGGACCTATTTGTCTTCTTCCATCTTAGATAAAAGAAAAGGAGAGGGGAAAAAAATAATATGAAAGTAATGAAAACGGTAGAGCGGAGGAATCGTTTCGGTTGATGGATCACTTGACAAGCGAAGACAAACTCGTGCATCACTCGACACGTATCCTGTATATTTATTCACCTCATCACATCTCCTCTTCTAACCCAAGAACCCTACAATCCCATCACTGTAGAACTGTACGTTTTCTTTTCTGTTGAACATATAGCTTTCTCAGAAACCAAATGGGAAAAATGAAAACACGACTAGTGCATATTTTTGTCAGCATCTCTTTCTCATTCCCTTTCTGCTTTAAGGAAAGGCAAGTATACAAGTATATTGAGATGGAGAGAGGTCACTGTTATGGGACAGGAGAGGATAAGTGGTTTTAATATGAATAAGGACATGTTATGTATAAGCAGTAGTTTTGGAAAAGTTTTGGAGAAGAGCTATGTGTGGGAACATGCCATTGTAAGAAGAAATTTTGGATGGTTTCCCATATTGGGTAGAAGGAATTATCAGGAATCCCATAGGGTAGATCACCCCATTTCCTTGTTTATCTATGTCACTGCAGTGTATCTGACCCACACCGAAAAATATTTATGTAACGAGGTGGTGAGCCAAAAGAAGAAAACACACCATACCACACTAGACCTGCAAGATTTTACTATGGATCCTCCACCACCCTACAATACTACCACCACCACCACCACCACTCTACTACACTCTTGCTGTCCTTGAGGGCCTCTCTCTTTCTCACCTGTCAATCTGTCTGCCTGTCTCGATCACTCTCTCAGCTTTCTTTCCTTTATATTCCACCTTCCTCTCTCACTCTACCTCTACACTACTCTCTTCAGTCTGCGTGTGCTTTGTTGTTGTGAATCATGGGGAGGGGAAGAGTGGAGCTGAAGAGGATTGAGAACAAGATCAACAGGCAGGTCACCTTTTCCAAGAGAAGGAACGGTTTGCTGAAGAAGGCATACGAGCTTTCTGTTCTGTGTGATGCTGAAGTTGCACTGATCATCTTCTCCAGCCGTGGGAAGCTCTACGAGTTCGGCAGTGTTGGGTATGGCATTTTCATAACCATAGTCATTCCTCTTATCCCAATTACATTAATAATAAACCTACTTCTTTCAGATCTACTTCATAAAAATATATATGTATATATGGCTTTAGACAAATATCTAGCTTGGATTTTTTTTTTTCGTTTTTTGTTTGGATTTGGAATCTTATCTACCGTCAAAACCTAGGGTATTGTTACTTGTGACATATATCAATGCAAAAGTTATAATTTCCAAAGAAAACCATACATGTATAATATCCCTTTCTTTCCCTTTTTTCCACTTCAGTGTTTATCCTCACTCTGGAGATGGTTTGATCTGAAATAACACAGTCAAGATCAACGTGGGTATAATCCATATTTTAACTTTTTTTACTAGAAGAAGCTTGATCTATCTCAGATGAACTGTTTTTAGCATATAATCCCTTCTTTTAGTATTGGTGTTGTTCTGTCGTAGTTTAGCAGTAACTACAAAATTAAGCAAGATATAGAGAGAGTAAAATCCAGTTTGGAGATATGTTAAAAGTCCACAGATGTAGGGAGAAGAAAAATAAATGGAAGAAAGGACAGTCTGAATGAAAAATAAGTTGCCATCTTCCAGCTGTCGATCTGTGAACTTGGGTTGCAGACGGGGGTTGTACAATTTATAAATTTTATCATACAGACCACTACGGTACTGCTTTCCTTTTTTTCTCTCTCAAATATTAAAGAGCAGGTCCGGGATGTTGAAAGCTACTCGAGAATATGCTAAGGGGTCGTAGGGTAGTACTATGTTAGTTAATATATAGGGTACTACCGTACTACTATGTTAAGAAGAGTGGAGTTCATCATTTACATTTTGTTACGATTGACTTCTTGTAGAATCAGGTGCTACAAGATTCATCTCTCTCCCCCTCCGCTCCCTCTCTATTTCTCACAACAAGAATCTATGTTGCCTATTTTCCTAAATTGATTCTTGTCTCCTACACACTATTGTAGAATAGCTGTAGAGGAGTCCTTTTGGAGATTAATCTGTTGATCGTTTGATTTCATTTGAGATGGGAGGTGTTTAGAGTTGTCTCTGACCAGCTTACACCAAAGGCAAAGGACATAAATACCATTTTTTGTGAAAAGCAAATGTTGAACTGTATATGTCGGTACCATGAATCCCAATGTTAAACTAAACTACTAGTCTTATATTTATATCTCACTTCCAATGAATGTGCCTGGGATAAAAAAAGACCACCTGTAAGGGAGCTTCATATGTTTCTTCAGTTATCTTAAGGTGATACTTTATTGCATTTTCTGTACATATATCATCTGGAAGCAGATCAAGCCTTCAGATTTCAAGTATAAGACATTCCTATCCTTCAGAAATAACTACATGCAAACTATATTGACAGTTTTTTTGCTTCTTTGACTTGCTTCGTCTGATTATATTGAAGAGCACCTGGTTATTTTATTTTTGTTTGGTTGTGGTAAAGACTAATTATTTGAAGATTATTAGGAAAGAAGGTCACGTGTTAGTGATTGTAAACCAGAGAGGCAAGAGTACCTTTAAAGAAAAACGTAGGTGAAGAAAACAAAAGAAACTAGAAGACAATCTTTCTAACAGAAGGATGACCATGCTGAGTTTGAAGTTTTCATTAGGAGCAGATATTATTCCTTAACCAACAACTTTTTAGTTGCATAAAACTTTCATGTTCACCGAAGATAAGTTTTGATGGTCATAATACCCTTATTTTCCATCCATTTGATATCAATTTATCTGCTTTAATTTCACAAGTTATCCACACCAAACTCGAATTTTCTTCTTTTAATTTCTATTACTTGCTTATTTAATTTTTGAATGAGTACTCACTAAAATGACGTACTAATGTGGCATCGATTTTCATTGCTAATGTCAAACTGTTGTGGGGGTCTTTTGGATATGTAGAATTATTAAATATACTCTTGTCCACTAAAAAAAAATTTAATGTGTTAATTCCATCTAGGCAGGTGACTCGTAAAGAATGATATGTAACAATACTGTTATTGGAGTAATAAAAAAATTATCTCAAATATTTCATGATTTCATTCTTAGAGAGATTATAGATATCACCTTAGGATCCTCCAAGTCAATGCATGGTTTTGTGAGAGAACTTGACCCTTGTTTGTACATTAAAATACCAAATTAGTAAAAACAAAAATTCATTCTTTTCTTCTATAAGATGTACCTAATTTTCTTGCTATTGATCTCAGAATTGCATGAATATGTTGAGAGAGATCTTCAATTATTACAATACTAATTAAACATGAGAAAGTACCAGACTTCTTAACCGTAGAATATTACAATTAGTTCTGTATAATCACTGGAATTTGAAGTAGACTCTTCAAGACTTCTCAGACTTGACATCTCATTACACCATCAATTTCTTGGCCATAGGGGTTTGTTTGGTTTGCATCACTAATGAGAGCAAGGAGTTAGAAAAAATTCTTTCAAAAATAATATTTGATTTGGTCAACTTCAGGATTTTGATTGATTGAAGGATTTACGTGGACTCTATATCATTTCCAAGTTGATTAGAACACTGATTAACTTCTTAATTTCGTTTATCCTACCATAGGAATACGTCACCCTCTAGAGCCAATTTGACATCCACTAATTAATTATCAACGACACAAGGAAACGGAACACTGGAATTTTTATTCCAGAGGTAAAACAAAGAGCATATTTTTAGTTCATAGATTTTGATTTTTTTTTTTTGAGATATTTTGAATTCAAATCCAAGATCTACAATGAACCATGAATCGCAGCCCCAACAACAAATGAAGCTTAAAAGGATCTACAAGAAAGCATAAAACTGAGTATTTTTAGTGGCATAAAACTGCTTGTCTACAATTCTTTGTAAGGTACCTCAAACATTTGATGCCTGCTGGATCACCATTTCAGATGCTGCAATCTCAGAAAAATTAATTACGAAGGCAAAAAGAATCCAAGAAGGACTACATGTGTCCTGGGAACTGCCTTAGCATCTCACTGTGGATGTTAGTGATTAAATAGAAAAACCATACATAGACCTTTTTTAATCAACCAGTGGTTATATTACCTGAGGATTCTAGGACAGATAAATTAAGAACCATCTAGAGAAAGAGGAAGTTTTCTCACAAGGACGGTGGAGTAAAGGTGCGAGGGGTTATTATATACTATCAATTTCTTGGGAAATGAAAGTACAACAAAGTTGTCAGAGAAGCAGTAGTATATATATTACGGTGACTAGCCTGCAGATGCAGTACGAGGTTCATGGCCGTCGCAGCAGATGATGCTGAGGTGAGTTTGTTGATTCCCGTGTTTTAAGGATGCCAACATGATGAGAGTAGTCATGTCTTCGGAAGAATAAAGTATGCGTATAGGATAGTGGGGGTACGAACATTAGCAGTGTGACTAGATGGCAGGAAGAATCATTGCTGTGAGTTATCTGGCATGAGACTTCTAGTGATTTGTACGACAACGAGTAGCATGTCCGATTTGAAATTTCTAACGAAACAACCCACCTTTGATAAAAAAAAAAAATCTAATGAAATAACTTTTTAGATTGAGGCTCTTGACGATGAGCTTATAATATATATTATTATAAGCTGTAGTATGGCAATTCTCAAGTGATTTTGAAATTCTTGGATTTTAAATTTTCTTTTTGAAAGTGTTGTGGTGATGCCATTTTTCTAGGAAGAGTGAAAAATTGATAGCATTTGATGTAACGATTTTGGTCCAACTGACTTATGATAATTTTAAATTCAACAATCAAGTTTAAAATGTTTAAGTTGAAGTTGATATAATAATTGATCATAATTTTTATTTAACTCCATCTATTTCTTATTCTAAGTAATGTTAGACTAAATCTTAAGGTGTTATAATATTCTTTATTCGAATATCTAACGTTTTTGTTAGAGTCTACAATCTTAATTAAGCGATGTAAGATTCTTACTATGGTTTCCTTTCTTTTGAGTGTAGCATTAGAGGCATCAGAGGCGAGAGAGAGAGAGAGAGATAGGAAAAGGGTAAATCAGAAGAAGAGAGAGGGCGCGAAGGGGGGAGGATAAGTTGGATGGGGAAGCACATATCGGAGAGGGAGAGAGGGTAGCTGATCAAGAGGGGAAGAGAGAAGGCACGTATGGCTGCCCAAGAATAAGGTGGATACTAATAATAAAAGATGTGGGGTAGTTTGAGAATTTTGTTGGGATAAATTTTAGCTTCTACAAGAAGCAAAGGAAACCTAGCTTCTGGATATATGCTCATTTCCAGAATTTAAAAGTGCACAACTTCTCCCAGAAGTGGTGGCTCAGTGGTTCGTTTGGAGTGGCTTATGGTATATTTTCAACTTCTTTTAGAATCTAGAGCCTAAAAGCTACCTAGTAGCAGAGTCAAACACAATCTTACGTCACACCTACTTAGTCTAAGCAATGTGAGACTAAATTTTGAGATGTTACATTTAAATTTTCTCATTTATTGGAGGAATACCAACTCATTTAAATATGCCATCTTTCAATTTTAATGTTACGTTTGGCTACCTCTTCATTGAAATTGTGAAAACTCATTACAACTTCCAACTCTAGTCCAACTCCAGCATAACCAAACAGCTGAAAAAGTCTTCAACTTCCAAACCATCCCAATTAAATTCAATTGGATCTATGTGTATATGCTGGGAAGTGGATCTGATTGACAGTTTGCTTCACCATTTTATGGATAGTGCCTTCTATAAGTGTCTTGCTTGTGAGATTAGAAATATAACATTTGTGAGTGCATTAGAAAGGTAACCAATCTTGAGTTTCTTCTTAGGCTATGTTTGGTTCAGATTCTGTGACTTAGATTCTGTGAGTGCATTAGAAAGGTAACTAAAATTTAAATCAAATTAGAAAATACAATCAACTTAATGATAGAAATTTGACAGAAAACAAAATCTAAGGTAAGGAAATTTGACAAAAGTTAAAATTTAAGGTAAGTAAGCTTCTGATTAGAAGTTAAATTTTGTGAAAAAATCATAAGTCAAAATCTAAACTAAACACAACATTAATGGAAGATTTTTCTTGCTTGGATCTCGTCTCTACTCCTCTAGAGTAGGTTATGTTGAGACTAATGTCACAATGATGTCTTCTCTACACCTCTGGAGTAGGTTATGTGACTCACGTTTTTTTGGTGTCTCACTACAGTACTCTATACTATTAGTTTCTATAATTTAATGAAGAGGTACAGGTCTGAAGTAGTGGATACTGTCTTTAAGGTTATGTTGAGGTTAATATGGACATGACCTCTAGTGATATCTTGAGCCTAATAAGAAACCTAGTATACACAAATTGCTTTGTTTCCCATGTTTGTTAAAGCTGGGGAACCCAACATTAAACTAATTGGAAAATTAAAATGCCCAACATGACAACGTCACCTAATGCAAACAATAGCTTCATAATTGTCCTATGTGAGACTAATTCTCCAACACATCCCCTGAAGTGTAGTCCCTTTTGTGTTCAAAACATGGACATATATATAAACACCATAGCAAAGTGTTCGTTTAACCTGAATAAGGAAATTTAGCTCTTATGCCACAACAAAATCTAGACACCAACCTCTTAAATCAATTGATAGTAAGTGAAGAGAAATCCTACGTCACATGTAGCACTGAAGGTTTTTTATTTTATCGATGTGCAACCAATCCCCTAGCATACTTGAAAGAGTCTAATGAAGCTATATACTAGTGCATAGTCAACATGACAACACATTAATTGTTGATCCTTTGATTTTTATATGAATAGTTGATGTTATTCTTTCATTTCTTTTGTCTTTTTCTTAAATACATTACAATCGTAGGATAGCAATTCAATGGTGGTTGACCTTTCATGCATAGCTTATAGTTGTACACTAATGTACAACTTCATTTTAGTGTTTGCTATACATACATATAGCTTTGTAGATGTTTGGGTGTTCCCTTGACATTGGATAGTTGTCATTTTTTTGGCTATCACATTCAAAGGCAATTTAGTGACATTCCAAGATGCCCTGGCTTCTCTTGAGGCTAAAGACCGTAAGAAGATCATTTAGAGTGAGAGGGGCCTCATTTTCTCTAATGCTACATGCAAATTTAGAACTTGTAACTCCACCTAGTCTATGCACAATAAAATTGTTGTTTCTTGATTAGACTACCAATCTTCGACTTTACATGGTAAGAAAATAGTTGAAGATATATAATTTCCGATTACTTTTTATTTTGTTATCACGACCTCAAGAAAAGAAAAGAAAAGGAGTGACGTAAGCAATTAAAGTGAGTATTGAGTTTGTTATTATAAAATCAATAGGTGTCTTATATGGTCTTGGACCATTGCAATGATAACTAGTTGATTTTGAGTTTGATGCTTTGATCATAATGCTTGTATAACCTTACAATCATCATGATTGTAATAGGAATCTATTCACAAAATTACCTTTTTTCGTTGAGAAAAATTTCAATTGAAGTAAATATAGAAACTTAACAAAGTAAGAAGCCTTTAGTCATCGATATTTATTGGTAAACTACTTGTATCATCCTAGTCTTCCTAGTACATTATGCTTTTGATCCCAACTCAGTGAAGAAGGATTTTATCTTGTTAGTAACTTAGATGTTTTTTTAATTGGAATCTCATAGGCATATTATGTCTGACTAGTGACTAGCTATTTTGTGGAGGAGAAAGGCTATTATATATTTTCATTTTATGATAATAATTTTTATTATCATGTCACGTAACTTACCACCACCATGATCATTAAAGGCCAAAAGAAATCATTTATTTGTTTAATGTCCATATCTTTTGTTAGCAGCATAACTAAGACATTGGAGAGGTATCAACGTTGCTGTTACACTACAACGCAAGACAATAATGTCATTGACCGTGAGACACAGGTTTGTTTTCTGTTGTTATTAGCTTTGTTCCTTATTTTTGTTAGTTTTAATCTTTCATATATGAGAATATTATTGTCTGAGAGTTTACTATTTTTTGTGGTACATTTGATCATTTTTAGCAACCATGGCAACAACCTTTTGTTATATATTCTGTAGTAATTAATTGTATTTCTTACTTCTTTTTTGGAAGGATTACATGTATTTCTTGATTCACTTGAAATAGATATTTCAACATCTACCTCTGGTAAAAGCAAATGCCAATTACTCTCTTATATACTTTTATTTACTTTGTGTACAACAATTGGTCTTGCACATACCAATTTCATTTATAAAACATAAATATAATGTCAAAATCACAAGGATAGAGATATCCAATAACCCCTCTAACTAATAAGACTCTAATACATAATATAACCCTAACAAACTCTCTCAAATTGAAACATATGTATCTATCATGCTCAGCTTGGTACATTGACTTCCAAATACACCTACACTTAAACCCTTTGTGAAGATGTTAATTAGTTGCTCCGAGGATTGAGCGTAAGGTATAGAAATAATACCTCTCATCACCATATCTCGCACATAATGATAGTTAACATCTATATGTTTTATGTGCTCATGAAAAATAGGATTGTTGGAGATGAATACAACAACTTCGTTGTCACAATGCATAAACATAGGCATCTCGACAGGAAAACCAAGTTCTAACAGGAGTGACTTGATCCACATCATCTCGTATGTTGTTTGGGCTATGGATTTATACTTTGTCTATACACTAGATCTGGAGACCATATTTTACTTTTTACTACACTAGATGACTAGATTACCTCCCACATATGTATAGAAGTCCGATGTGGACTTCCTATCTCCCCTGTCTCCAACATAATCTGAGTTTGAATAGGTCTTAACTCTCAGATGGCCACTCTTCCTATAAACCAAACCCTTTCCTAGTGCACCCTTGACATAGGCTAGAATACGTAAGTTACTCTAATGTACTTTTTTAGGCGAATGCATGAACTGGCTAAATAGACTAATTGCATATGATATGTCAAGCTGAGTAATTGTCAAGTAAATGAGTTTTCCAAGTAGTTGCCTATATTGACCAAAATCCTTTAACAAATCTGAAGTAGTGTCCTAGAAGGGTGGTGTCTGCTCATTAAGTGTACTCTTTGGCTTGTAACCTAAAAATCCTGTTTCTTGAAGAAGATCAAGAGCATACTTCTTCTGAGTTAGTACCTGGGAGAGCATACTCCTTGGATGGCTAGGGTTAAGGTTAGGTTCTAGGTAGGCCTGTAAGTGAGCCTAGTTGGGTCGAATTTGGAGTTTACTCATATCCTTATCTGTCCCTTCTTGGTGGGTGATAGGTCGAATTAATATTCATTCTAAAAAAACTTGACTGCTACTCTATTCATTACCCTTGTGGTTAACAGGAAGTGGTATGGGTTGATGGGTTAAACGGATATGTTTTTTTTAAAAATTTTTAAGACCACAATTTATACTATTTCATAGCCTTAATTGAGCCCAAAATTGAACATTGCCTACAAAAAAAATGTTAATATGACAACAATCTATAAAAAAATCAAATTGTGTTCATCTAAGATTAATAATAAATTTAACAATATATAACAAGAATAATTTCAACATTATCATTTATCACAATACAACATCATCATTCATCGTTGATTCATTATGTTCATCTAATAATAATAATAAAATTAAAAAAAACATAAATATAATATCATTTAACCAAAAAGTATAAAGTATTATAAAAAATATAATAAAACATAACTTCATGATTCAACGGATTAACGGATTAGTGGGTGACTCAAAGCAATCTATCTACCCTTAACGTTTTCCACTAAGAGGATGATTAAGTGGGTGAATTGGTGGACAAAACCCTTACCTTAACCTGTTCTTAAAGGATTAGGTCAGGTTGTATTAGCAGGTGAAACCCAACACACTTACAACTCTAGTTCTAGGTTTTCCCTTCGTACTCTGGTACCATGTGGAAATCAAGAGAAATAAGTATTATTCATTAATGAGCATAAGAGTATATATAAATAGGGTTGATCAAATACCCTAAGATAAATAGATATCCAATAATCCATTTAATTAATAAAACTCTAATACATAATCTAACTGTAACATATAATTGCATGTTCTGTTTATCTTAATTTAGATGGTGATGCGGGACAATCTTGGACAAAAGTCCCACACCAGTTAGAACTCCAATCCCAAACTCATACTCAAGAACACATAGAATAACTCAAAAGTCTAGATTCATTTATTAATCAAAACTGAAGAAATTGATTCCCATTAGATGGTCAATGATATTTTTTATAATATTTTTATGATGTGATCTCCTAACTTTGTTGTTCGTTGTCTTGTTATCAATGACATTTTTGTTTTAAAAAAAAATAACATAGTGATAGTGGAGTCCAAATTTGCTGCGTTTGTATTGTATTTTAGCCACAATCATTTCTGACTTTTCTCATACTTATAATAATACACCTTTGTTTGTAAATAGATTATTTATTCAGAAAGACTTCAAATGTTATGCTTCACAAATTTCAGAAGTGATCTCTAGATTTTGCTTACTTTGAAATCCAGAGTTGGTACCAAGAACTTTCCAAACTGAAGGCAAAATATCAATCTTTGGTGCGCTCACAGAGGTTAATTTACATTCTTCTGGATTTGAATAATTGCTTATAGCTGTCATTATTTTTATTTTACTTAAATGAAGATTGTGTTTTCCTTTAACTTATATAAATTTCTAAATAATACAAACTGTAAAATAATTAGTCCATAATTTTTTAAGGCATTTACTCGGAGAGGATCTTGGGCCATTGAGTGTGAAAGAACTACAGCAGTTGGAGCGGCAACTTGAATCTGCACTTTCACAGGCTAGGCAGAGAAAGGTTAATATATTTCATAAACATGTGACTAAAAGAAGTCATTAATATTATGGGTCATAGGTCTAATATTATTTTTTTTCTCTTGATTGCAGACACAACTGATGCTTGACCAGATGGAAGAACTTCGTAAGAAGGTATATATGCGTCATTATAGAAGTGGACGGTAGCATTTTGTAAATTAAGGATTCTATATAGACATGCTAATGACTGTTCTGATGAGGTAAATGATTAATGTCTTGGGCTGTCAAAAAAATACCACTTAGTAAACTATATAATAAACATTGTTACTGAAGTTCTTTAGATCATGAAATACATAAAACATATAAACACAAGCAGAGAGAGAGAGAGAGAGAGAGAGAGATGGAAGCTTAACTCCTATTCTTTGGTTCAAGGTTCACATAAGCCTTCATAGGTATGATGGAGACGAATTAGCCCCTAAACAATCCCAAAAGAAACATGCATGGGAATGAAACGTTCAAATTATATACAGACGAGGGTTTCTATTACATGTACATGAATTACAGGCTGAGATTCATATAGATCCATGTTTTTTTTTACCTTTTTAAAAGGTGAGATACGGATTCGTAGTTCATGAATAGGTTTCATTAGAGTATTCGTACTTTTCAAAGATTAATGTAAAAAAGGCCTATTGGTCTAATGTTTGTGGATATTCAAGAGGACAAATAGTCATCGAGCTACAATTCTCCGGTAGCTAGTTAGCAGCATGCTTTTTGCACAAAATATAATTAAGAGATCTTACCATCTATCATACTTATGCAGTTCAAAATTTTGATTTAGGCACGGAGAAGATAACATTAAATCCCCAGACAGTATGTTGCTGAAGGATTTCAAGGGTTTGATTAGTACATGGGTCGGAGAGGATGAAGAAACACCAGTATATGCATAGAAATGTTACTCATCTTAAATCCAATTACATCTTCTCTCTTTCTCATGGTCACCTTCTAAGATGATTCATCGATCACTTATTGGCGGTTGCCCTTTCATTATTTTGTTAATTATTTTTAGGGATCATTTTTTCTGTTAGTGCTTGTAGAGAAGAATTTCTATAGGTGCATAACTTTTACTGTTGGATACATTCAACAACTAAGGAGGAGGAAGAGGGAAAGGGATGGGTAGGATTGTAAATGAATCAGATATAACTCATTAATCTGACCTGATCCGACCCGTTAAGAACGAATTAGGGTAAAGATTTTGTATACCTGTTGACCTGTTAATCCTTCATCCGCTAACCCATCAATTTAATTGATCACAGTTTGGATAGTATGCTACGCATAATCCGTTAACCTGGGATGCATGTGTAAACCTGGAAGTTTAGGTAATCTATTATAGTTGTAATCCAAGAGTGCATTTGTTGTTGTTGTATCTTCTTTCTTTTTTTTTCATATAATATTGTATAATACTCAAGTCATTACTTGTTTGTTGTTATTTTTATTCTTTCCTTTTACAATTTACTTGTTTTGATATTTTTCTTTTGTTGGTTGCTTTTAAGTATGTTGTTGATTAATATAATATTATTGATTGTTACTTATAATGATGTAATGCGTGTATAATGTTGATTGTTGTTAATTATATTGGTGTATGTATCGATTACTATATTATCAACTCTTATGACGTTATTAGGAATCAATAAAATGATTATCTTGAGTAAAATTTAGTTCATGAAAAACCCATGAAATGATATAGGTTTAGATTTAACAATGAAAAAAATTCACTTGTTAACCTTACCCATCACCCATGAAATGATAGAATTGTAGATTTAATAATAAAAGAAATTCACCAGTTTTACCCGTTAACCCTACCTATCACCCATTATCCTAATGGATAGTGGGTAGGATAGCGATTAAAATTTTTTAAGATGGATATTCATCCAACTCGTTACTCATTAAGAAAGGATGGATTAAGATTAGAGTAGACTTTAAATTTGATCCAACTTGATCCATTTACACCCCTTGAGGCGGGGAGGAGGGGCAATTGAGACACATACGAGGAGGAAGCTGAGGGGGAGGAGTGGGGAGGCAGGCAACGCTGTACATGGAGGAAGTGCTGGTATATAGGGCGACGATGAAGAGGAGATGAACAACGTGGTACATGAGTGCTAGACGGAGAAGAGAGGGGGTAGGATAGCGATTAAAATTTTTTAAGATGGATATTCATCCAACTCGTTACTCATTAAGAAAGGATGGATTAAGATTAGAGTAGACTTTAAGTTTGACCCAACTTGATCCATTTACACCCCTTGAGGCGGGGAGGAGGGGCAATTGAGACACATACGAGGAGGAAGCTGAGGGGGAGGAGTGGGGAGGCAGGCAACGCTGTACATGGAGGAAGTGCTGGTATATAGGGCGACGATGAAGAGGAGATGAACAACGTGGTACATGAGTGCTAGACGGAGAAGAGAGGGGGTAGGATAGCGATTAAAATTTTTTAAGATGGATATTCATCCAACTCGTTACTCATTAAGAAAGGATGGATTAAGATTAGAGTAGACTTTAAGTTTGACCCAACTTGATCCATTTACACCCCTTGAGGCGGGGAGGAGGGGCAATTGAGACACATACGAGGAGGAAGCTGAGGGGGAGGAGTGGGGAGGCAGGCAAC
>JAMKQA010010778.1:0-17880 GCA_024699735.1 Posidonia australis
CGAGGTTCCGACAGCCCCAGCCGCACCGGAGTGGGCTGTTCAGCCCGGTTCCTCTCCCATTTCTTCTTCAGGCCATGTGTTAGGCTTTTTCACATTGTTTGTCGTTGTTTGTGGGTGGATAAGTGATATTCACCAGTGGTTGAGCCTCCAGATTGCGTGGTTGTCTCTCCGAAAGGCAGTTATGGTACGTTTTTTTCACCGGTGATCATCAAAACCAGTCTTTCTCTTCTAGTTGCTGAAATTTCAGACCTTATATATTGTTTTTCTTCATCATGGCCACACGTGAGAATCTCGTGAAGAATCTTAGTGATACATCTGAGAAATTAAACGGTAAAAATTATTTATTATGGACACAAAGTTTCGAGACCTTCATTATTGCACATCGCAAACTAGGTCACCTCACCAAACCTCCTCCAGACAGTAAAGATTTCTCATATGAAGATTAGTTTATTGATGATGCCGCCATCGTTTCTTGGATGATCAATAATATGGAACCTTCTGTGGCTCGAAGAGTTATAATGTTGAAGTCGGTTAAGAAGATTGGTTTGGTTTGACTGTGAGCATGGAAATGGTGTGTACCTGCTGATCAATGGCCTCTGTTGCGTCTACCTCTGAGCCGTCTTCATTGTGACACTATCAGCTACGTCATCCTTCTCACAGGAAACTTCAGCAAGCCTTACCTTGGGTTACCATCTCTCAGTTTGAGTGTGAGTCTTGTCAGTTAAGAAAGCACTATCGTGCTTCCTTTCACCAATTGCGTCCAGTTCTACCTTATTTGAGTTAGTACATTGTGACATCTGGGGTCCTTCCAGAGTCCTGTCTGTGTCAGGTCATCGGTATTATATTACTTTTGTTGATGATTTTTCCAAAGTGCCTTCGATATATCTGTTGAAAGACAAGAGTCATATTTTTGATGTGCTTAAAACCTTTGTTTCCGAAATAAAAAATCAGTTTGGGATTATTATCAAATGTTTGCGTACTGATAATGCTTTGGAATTTGTACAGAACAAGGTTGAATCTTATTATGCATCTCTAGACATTCAACATCAAACCACGTGTCTTTATACTTCTCAACAAAATGGGGTGGCAGAAAAAAAAGTACAGACACATTCTTAATGTCACATGTACCATCATACTCCATATGAAGGTACCCAAACACTTGTGGTCTGATGCAGTTCTTACTATCACTTATCTTATTAATAGGATACCTTCTACTCCTCTTGAAGGTGAGATTCCCCTTCGTCGTCTTAATAAGGATGCTCACCTGTTTTCCTTGTCTCCTAGGGTTTTTAGTTGTGTAGCCTTTGTTCAGGACCTCTCACATGGACTAGATAAACTCTCTCCTACAACAATTAAGTGTGTATTTGTGGGATACTCCATAACTCAACGAGGATATCGATGTTTTCATCCTCCCTCTGGTAGACATCTTGTGTCTGCCGATGTTACCTTTTTTGAGTCCGTAGCATACTATGGTGACTCTGGTGTTGACAGGAAGTCAGTTGTTGAGTCTGTTCCTTTACCCACTGTTGTTTCTCCAGTCCCAAGTGATCCACCCCCTTGCAGGTATATCGACGTCGACAAAGGCCACCAACTCCATCAACAGTAAAGCCAACCTCCTCCTCTAATGCAGATCTGTCTCCTAGTGACCTGCATTTGCCTACTGCATTAAGAAAAGGTAGTCGTTCCTCCACTGCTCATCCCATTTTCAATTTTGTTACCTATGATTCTTTACATCTACAGTTCCGTGTGTTTGCCTTGTCTCTTTGCACTGAATCTATTCCCAGGAATTAGCAGGAAGCACTTTTACTTCCACAATGGAAGGCAATAATGGATGAGAAGGTAGATGCCTTGGTAGCTCCTGGCACTTGGGAATTAGTGATATAGGAGCTCATATAGTCACCTGTCGTTGGGTCTACACTGTCAAATACAAAACAGATGGCACTATTAATCGGTACAAAGCTAGACTGGTTGCCAGGGAGTTCTCTCAGACTATGGCATTGACTACGATCAGACATTCTCTCCAGTAGTTCGACTTAACTCCATCAGAATTATTCTCTCGATGGCCATCAATAATTCCTCGGAGTTATGCCAACTTGATGTAAAAAATGCTTCTCTATATGAAGATCTCACAAAGACTGTGCTTATGAAGCAACCTCTAGGGTATGTTGTTCAAAGAGATAACAGAATTTGTAAACTTAAAAAGACGATCTATGGTCTCAAACAGAGTCTCAAAGCATGGTTTAACAAATTCTGCTAAGTAGTGTTAAAAGCAGGATTCCAAGAATGTGTTGTGGATCATTCAGTTATCTACAGGAGATCTGAGCAGGGGTATGTGACTCTGGTGGTTTATGTAGATGACATTTTGGTGACAGGTAGTGACCAAAGAGGTATCAAGAAAGTAAAAGATTTTCTTGTTGTTCATTTTACCATTAAGGATTTAGGGAAACCAAGGTACTTTCTTGGTATTGAATTTACTTATGCAAATGGAAAAATGATGTTATCTCAAAGGAAGTATGTTCTTGATCTACTCAAGGAGACAAGACAATTGGAGTGTAAACCAGGAAGCACTCCTATTGAGCAGTCACCTCTACTTTGGGATACTAGCTCTGAGTTATTTGATGATCCAGGCCAGTATCGGAGACTAATTGACAAGCTTATTTATTTGACTATTACTCAACCTGACATTTCATATGTTGTTAGCTTGCTGAGTCAATTTATGAGCCAAGGAAGGTACACTAGAGTGGAGCTTTACGGGTCCTTTCCTATGTTAAAGGCTCTCCAGGCAGAGGTTTGATCTATAAAAAGAATGGCCATGCCAATGTGGTAGCATACTCAAACTCAGGCTATGCAGGAGATCGTGAAGATAGGAAATCCACCTCAGAATTCTGTACCTATGTAGGAGGGAACCTTGTTACGTGGAGAAACAAGAAGCAGAACGTTGTGTCTCGTTCTAGTGCAGAGGCAGAGTACAGAACAATGACACAGACTGCATGTGAAATGGTGTGGATTAAATCTCTTCTTTCTGAAATTGGCTTACCTCTTAATGCTCCAATGCCAATGTTTTTTGACAATCAGGCTGCCATCTTCATTATCAACAATCCTACCTTCCACAAGCGAACCAAACACATCAAGGTTGACTGTTACTATGTGCGAAATATGGTATTGAGAGGAGTCATTTCTACACCACATACTCATTCGTCTAAGCAGCTAGCAGATATCTTCACCAAGGATTTAAGTTATGGGTCATTTATGTCTTTATGTACCAAACTAGGTCTGTTTGATGTCTATGCTCCAACTTGAGAGGAAGTGTTAAAATTATAGCTTTATGTCTTTTTTTGGTTTATTGAGTAATTGGATATCCATTTAGTTGAGTATCCTATAAATATGTAACCCATTCTATCAAATGAAGGAAGCTCTCTGTTTATCCCTAATTTCAACAAGCATATTAGACCATTTTTATCTTATGGTTTTGTTGCATGCAATGTAAAGTAACCACTTAGAGAAGGAGAAAATCAAAGAACGTTAGTCTGTCATAAAATATCAAAGACTCGCTAGGCACAATGCAGAATCATGGTTAATGTCACTCAAAGACCGTCAATTTATAAAAAAAATTGATCATGTAGTGGTCGTCTAAAATACAACATATCTGGAGGTATTAGTGCCATTTTATCACATGAGATGATGCACAAAAGTCAATGCACAAAAGTCAATAGGTGACAGGTTGCAACCATGTCATGCAAAAAGTGATAAAAAGCTTTTCATTCATCTGTCCATGGTCCACTAATGTCAAAGTTCAACTATTAGAGGTACAGACAATTTGACAAGCAAAAAACAGATAGGTTGACTTTGAGAAATTTTTTACCTGCAGTTCTTTATATGCATCGTAGTACTCAGGATACTTTCCTCCACTTTCCCCAAAGCAATCCTTCCATGTATTCATGAGAATCAAAATCTTCTCTCTTACATTGAAGTCGGGCTGAATTCAGAAATTATATAGATTAAAGAGGTAATAGCTCATTGCTAAGTGCTACTCAGCAATGAAGATAATCACTAAGTAGAAATTGGTAAGAACCTTTTTCTTTGCAATTTTCACCATATCATGTAAGATATCACATTTTACAATCTGTAGAATTACATGTTCCACACAATTTTTGATGAGAGTTTCCAACACCTGTATTAGTTATCATCAACGCGATTATAAGAGTCAGAAGGTCGTTAATATACACATGAATAATACAAATTGTGTCCCATTGCCATGACTATAAGAGAACCACTGTTATGGAAATAAATTTATATAATTTATCACATAATGATCCTATATAACTGTCTTTTTCCTTTAACTGGTAGTTTCTTTTAGAGGCTCATTGTTAAGGGTGGACGGAAAGGATACTGAAAAATAAAATAGCACGTGAGTAAATTTCACAATGTAAGGTGTAAAGGACAAAATTGAAAAACTTTTATTAGAATTAGAATGAGTCAGGTCATTGTTTTAAGGTTCTTTAATTTTAAATGAAGAATAAATAACAGGGAAATGTTGTATATCAGTTACTGCAATGGTGTTATCAGGCAAAGCTCTGAATCTGCACCCAGAACCCCTCTGTAGCTAAGGGGGAAGGAAAAAAAGGTTCTCACGTGGTGCTAGTTTAAAGGGTAGAATTAATGCAATGAGTGAGAATATTGCAACCTTAACAGCTACCATAGATCGGTAAACATAATGATAGGAGGAAATGTCAAATATTTGTTGGTCCTCAAAAAACTTGTGAATAGGAGAAACATTTGGTCAGTGGGAAATTCACGTTAATGGTGTGCAGGAATATACTTCATTTGCATCCAAAGAACACCTAATTGTGCATCTGTGATGAATAGAGACTCAATTCATGTTAATTGAGTTTGAAGAGGCAGAGAGAGTCCTATAAGTAGTGAAAAAGCGAACTCAGATGTATGTCATAATAACAGTAAAAGAACCTTCAATCAAGATATACAGAGAAAAATGATTCATGTGCTGACTGCAGATGATGGATTAGGGCAATATTGTCAAATTAGTAGTATATATGCCAATCTAAAAGCAAGATAATTTAGCATTTAACACCAATATATCTGCAAGCCAATCATGGAAAGCCTGGTAACTTACAATAAGTACAAGGATTTGAACTCTGGGGGTTTTACTTCCTAACCGCTTCTTGAGTACCTTCATGACATCCTTTACTTGCCTATGGCTCACAAAAGAACAAAATAATTTAAATTGATAACTTGCTTTAATGGATGTATCAGTAAAAAGTTCCGTAATTTGATAGCAGTGAGGCAAATTAATTGTTGTAACCCAAAAATAATAATCAGACATTCAGAACTCAAAAATCAAGAATAAGGCTGACTACACTGAAAGGAATGTGGAGATTTACCCTGTTCACATTCACCATTCATCACACTGAAAATGTGTGCTTATAGACAAAAGTCATGATCTATGAATGTTAACTTAGTGGAAAAGTTTTACAGTGATCCAAGAAGATCTAATAGGGAAAAAGCATTCTCTGCAATGGCGATAAAAAATAATAATTATAAATTAATAAGTATTCAAGTATATGAGCTAAATATTAAGCTAATAGAAAGAAGCCTTGCTTGTTAATGACTACAAAAAATGATTAAACTTGTATCAAACAAGCAAAAAAGTTGACTAAATCCTTGTACATTACCTCGGCAAGTGTAAGCTAGAAGTCAGTGACTCAACACAATCTGAATATTTGGTTGCACTTTTGAGACAGATTTATTAGGTTATATACCTAAAATACTCTTTGATAACATTAAAGGAGAGTAGGTTATTTGGAGGGTTTTGGGTTAGGTTTTTTTCATTGTAAAGGGTTTCACGTTCCTCACCGTTGTCATTCAGTTATTTTAATTAGCTCAGATTCTTCTTCATACTGCAATGTTGTCAAGATTCCGAAATCAGTTACTCATTATGCTAGGAGATGAACAATGTCTTAATCTACATGACAACTTCCTTTTCTTGTGTATCATGAGAAATTCAGACCAGTTACCCAAGTGTCTACTAGTGGCATAACATACTCAAATGGTGATATTAAAAGAGATGGGTGTATTGATATAGGTTCAAAAAATTATTTGACAGCTGTCCCTCTAGAACGAACCATATAACTGGCAATATTTCCACATAACTTAATAATTTCCTTTAGCTTTTCCATGAACTCTGCAATGACAACAGTGGCTTCACTGAAAAACTCTGAGAAAAAAGCATATTGTAAAGCATGAATGCGGCAATGGCAGTTCTGCGTTTTATTCATAGAAGATTACACATTCATACCACTAATGCCGGTTTAGGAAAACTAACCTTTCCGTATACTCAATGACTCAAGAATGTCAACCGTCAAGTTCACGAAAAAACCATAAGAACCTAACAAACCATGTAACCCCACCGATGTCCACATGGCTGGTCAGAATTGTGCTTCCGTAAATTTACTTAAAATAAGTACAATTCTCAACAACTTCTGAGAAATATACATACATTAAAAAAAATGCATTTAAGCAAGATCTAGTGTTGAAAATAACAGCCAATATATGCTAGACAAGGAACAATAGTACAATACCCAGGATCCATGTTCAAAATGTCGCATATCTCGAAATTCAATGCCCAGTCGGGGCCGAGAAGCACATCATCCGTCGCCCTCCAGGCACACTCAACAGCAAAGACATCAGCCATGGCACTCCCCTCAGTCCACCACAAATCACCACCACCGATGCTGCAAAAACAGAAGGGCAAGCAAACAAATCACAGTCGACAAAAGCATCCTCAAATCCAGACAAACAAACAAAAAAAAAAGGTGGAAAAAGGAATAATCGCAACAACTCAACGACGAATCGAACGTCTCGGCTCACCTGGGCGGAGGGGGAATCCGGGTGGGGCTCGGGGAGGGACTCGAGAGGAGACGATCGGGTGCGGGGGCTTGGGCGATCACATCAGCACAGACTTCGAACGAGGGGAAGTTTCTCTCGCGCTTCAACATTTCAACGGGAAATGGTAGCGGTGGTGGAGAAGTAGTAATCAGCATTTTCCTTTCCTCGGTATTTTATTTTCCGGAAGTCGCCTTCTCCACCAATTCCAGCTCTCTTTTGACATCATCTGGGTGATATATTAAATGTTCGGAAAAACACGGGAAATTTACGCATAGATGTTTTGGATGTTAGAAGATGATGTTTATTTTTAAAGTTTTGGGGTGGAGCCGTCGAGGGGAACTGTTCATCTATTGAAAACTATGTAATCAGTTGAACCCCGCAAGAAAAAAGCATCATTTTTTTGGTTGGATAATTGCATGATTTATTGGATATACTTGAAAAAAAGGATCTAATTCTGCATATATTAGTCCTTTGTCAATTGAGTTAGTGTCAAAACATTTAAAGCTACATAACCAAAGAGATCAAGATCTAGGAAATGACCAATGTCAGTTTTGTCCCTTAGGATCTATTTGTGCCTTAGAAACACGAAAAAATGAAAATCAAGGTCAAAGAGAAATCAATGTAATTTATTTTCTGTTTGAGTAAATTTTTGATGTTTGTGTCTATCATTAGAAACAAAAAAAAAACAAAAATTATGTGTTTGTGCATGTTAATAGAAACAGAGGGAAAATAATTTTAATTTGTCCAAATGAACATAAATGTTTTAAATTTTACAATAGTAATAGAAATAATGAAACTACATAATCAACAAAAAGTATACAAACGGGGGAAAAAAAAAATCTTCGTACAGATCTAAAGTACAATGAAAAAGGAGAATACTCATTGCTTGATGAAGCTGCATCACCTTACTGTTAGAATCCATAAAAGAAGAAAGAAGGATGCAAAAGGAGAAGAGAAAACCAATGACAAAGAAGAATGGTGCAAAGTTAATTAAAGGAGAAAGAGGAGAACAAAGTAGTATGAGCGTTTCCTTTGTGATTCGAGTGAATCCATGAAAGAAGAAAGAAGGATGCAGAAGAAGAAGAGAAAACCAATGACAAAGAAGAAGGGTGCAAAGTTAATTAAAGGAGACAGAGGAGGATAAAGTAGTATGAGCGTTTCCTTTGTGATTCGAGTGTGGACTAGAAAAAAAATCTCCTTACCTTTTTATACTTTGGAAACTAAAGGAAACCATTTCCTTTTCCTTAGGAAAACACAAATACCACTTTAAAATGTGATTACAGGAAAATTACTTTTCTTTTTCTTAGTTTCATTTAATTCTGAAAGCACAAACCCCAATTACAACTTATAGACTCAAATTTAAAAATATTAGTCAAAAGGAAATTAAAGAAAACAGAAATCAATAGAATTTATTTCCCATTTTACCAAATTTTTAGTGTTTGTGCTCATCATTGGAAATAAATAGAAATGTGTTTCCGTTGGGATTCTATCCTATACCAACGGAAATGAAAGTCTTCTTAGCTTTTATACTCTAGAAACAAACATAAATTGTTTCTTTTTCTAGTAGAAACACAAACACCACTTAAAAAAGTGATTAAAGTAAAAATAATTTCCTTTCCTTTGGTTTCCTTTAGATTCTGATTTCATTGGAATCACTTGAACTCATTTTTCTCAAATAAACCCATTTTTTTTATGTTGGAGGTTAGAACCCCCAATCTCTCTCACATGATTGGAAAGAGGGTTTACAGAAGTTTCGATCTGCTGTTTCTTAAATGAAAGGTGGTCATTTGCATCGTTAAGTTTCATATTGGTCAAATTTTGTTTGTAAGTTTAATGGAGTAACTGAAAAAATAAGTGGTGTTATTGTAGTAGCATGTGATTATGATGTCATTTTACTTGTTCTTGTCGACTAGGACTCAAAAGAGTTTTTGAGGCCATATCACTACAATTATTACAAGTCATTGTGAGCAATTCATGAATCCAAAGCCAGGCCTTATGCTGTGATGATGGGAACCGGAATCTTTGAAGTGTAGTGCATGACTACAGACTTACAATCTCGCTTACAGAAAAGGATTAACATGTTAAAGAAACAACTTTGGGTGGCAGAACAGTCTAGCTAATCCTAAAGTTCCGGATAGAAGAGTGGTTTGACTGTTTCTTGGAGAACACTGCATGAGTATTAATTCTGTTTATCGTAACATAAAAAGCGCTTCAATTCCAGACCAAATTCGTGATTCAGAAAAATTGCCAAATCCATCAAGAGATCCACTGAAGGCAAAAGAAAATCGAAAGTGACATTGGATGTAAGCTAAAAACACAATTTCAATTTTTTTCTTCCCTGAAGTTGGATGCAGCACGTTCAGCATCATGCCGTACATCGCGCAGTTGTATTGATTATTTCTTCTACCTACTGCCCATTGTCTCTTGTGATTTAAACAAACATGTTTTTTTTTCAAGGTTCACGTAGGAAAATGCCTTCGAAATGACATCATCCTGTGGCTAAGAATCTACCTTGTGTCTTAATCTCAAGTAATATTAGATATAGTTGAGATGCAATTGATGCGTTTTATGCTTCATTGTCCTTGTAGAATGGAACCATCTTTCCAACGTATCATTGGGGAAAAGAAGACTTATTTCACCATAATCATTGTTCCCATTTACTAATCGGTGTTTCAATTTTCTGACCCCTTTGTTATCACAGGTGTAGATGATGGAAATGGCAATTCTCAGTACATCAATATAGATGCTAGGGACTACTGCAAAAAATGACAAAAGAGATCTAGATGTCTGGGTGAACTAGAAATTCAAAAAATAGCATATATCAGCATTTTCTTGGAATAGCATACGATCTTGAAGACTTGAAGTTCGATCTATTTATTTCTCTGGGCCATTTCAGAGTTTCAGCACCATGAACGAGAAACTCTCTATATACTGACTGCAACCCCTCAATCCTGACTGATATGTTGAGAGCAAATTGCTGGACCATGAGATGCAGACTTTTGGAACAATCGACATGTACAAGTCATCTGTAATCTCATTTCAATGATAATAGAAATTCCTTCCGGGGCTGTGCTTGGAAATTAAAATCTGTTCTTACCATCGATATTTCAATGAAGGTGAAATGGATCAAATGTTATTACAACAAATAGGCGGAACGCCTCAAACCATCACACGCGGTCTTGGCTGATTGTTGCTTCTGCTCCAGCTGGTACAGAAGAAGGAAAAGCAACCGCTCGTTGTTCTGCAGCAAAAGAGAATCGCATCATTTAGTTCATACTACCAAGCTTCTTAAAAATATTCATTCATATGTTCGCAGAAATGTACAGTTTTCTGCTTCTGATAAACCTAAACATAACTATGCTGAATCTATTTCCTTCTTGTTCTCATTGGGATTCTAAACAATAACGATCCTGGTCTATATATAAAATTCGTGTTGTAGCACTTTGTATGTTTGCTTTCTGCAATTTTGCTTCATATAAGCATTCTAGAAATAACTACCTTACCTGCCTGTTAAGAATTATTCTCAAATCCATTGTTGACTTCCTCTAATCCACAAATTATAGTAAGCTATCATGCTATCAAACTAAGCTACCATCCTAAGTGAAAATTTTCTTCGCTGAAAGCATTTACCATTTTTTTCCCACTCTCTTCACAAAAAAAATCAAGGAGAGCAACTGAAGAGAAAACATGATCGTTTTTCTAACATGTCGTAAATATACAATATCATTCCGTTCTTAAAGTATATGCTTTTAGACATAATACTTACTTGCTTCCATGTCTGCTGCTGTTAGTCCTGCTATTCCTTGATTCAGTATTCATGGTCTTCTCCACCTCAAACTTCTCATCATATCTCATTGGCTTTGGGGATACTCTTGACCTTGCTGTTCTTGGCTTCCTCCTGCCGAAGTTGGTAAGCAGAAACATATTTAGTAGAAACGGACTACCCTGTATGCTTTCACTTCTCAAAACCTGTTTCCTCCCCTTCTTCTTCTCCTTCTTCTCCTGTCCCATTTGTCTCCCTGAAGTTTCCTTCTCAGCTCTTGCGGTCATGGGCAGCTCCACCATATCCCTTAGAGAAAGCTCGTAGGCCGACTCCGGCACGTCTCGGATCATCTCCATCATCTCCTTCTGGTACTTGGCAATTGTTCCCTCCATTGATCTCTCATTGGGGGATGTCACCTTCCACAGCTGTTGAAAGGTGGCACCGAGATCATCATCCCCCTTCTCTCCTTCAGCCACCAACCGGAACTCCTGCCCGCTATGGTTGCTGGAATCCTCATGGCTTCCAGAACTTCTCCTCCTTCTGTGGTAGTGATGTCTTGCCATCAACTGTTGAGTTTGAGTACGTATGGCATGTCCCTTGCCATCACTGGTGCTGGTGAAGCTGAAGAGTTGGCCTTCGGCTTGGCCTGCAGCCAATTCTCTTTGGTGGTAAAGCATGGTGTCTAGGGCAACTAAAGGAGAGCAGAGCCTTAGAGAAAGAGGAAGGGGAAATGGGATGCGTGATTTATTTATACAAGGGGAGAGCAGCTAGCGAGGTGGGCATTTTAACGAGACCTCTTCCTTTTTCAAGCCGTTGGCGTCGTTTTCATTGTTCACGTGGTACCACGTGTTTCTGGGGTAGGCATCGAAGTCTTGCGCTTCTAGATGGATGCCTGTTCAGATTCATTTAATCCATCACAGGACCAGCATCTGATATCTGTGCTGATGCCTGATGGATTTCAGTAAAGTCTTTTATTGCGAGTCTTCTCTTCCCCGCCCTTGACAAATGTAAGGTTACATTATTCTTTATTTATATCTGTGCCCATATGTTCAATAAAAGGTTAGAATCACACTATATCAAATGCAGCCAATATCTTACAAGGGCATCAAATAAGAAGTCCTAACACGAAACCTCATAGTTCTGTCAATTCCGAGTGTAGAATATGACAATTGCTAATTCCTTAATATATTCTAGATTATTGTCTGGTTGATGGCCCCACATGTCACCATCCTATGCAAGTGCATTATAAGTCTGTAGGCTTGATGTCACCTTGATGATATTAGAAGTGTGAAGTTACCATCCTTCATAGATGTTGACCCTTACAGCAGAAATGATCCAACGATGAAGCATCTTCTAGATTTTTTGTTGTACGGGCATGGTAAAGACAATCGTGCATTTTATTTTCCGTCTGACTTCTTGTCACAGATGATCTAAGGCTAATTCTAGAATAATGTTTGGAAATAAAGGTTTTAATCAAAAGTCAAAAAATGCATATTACAACTTTTCTGTCAATTAGTATCTTTAGTTCAAAATCATTTGTCATTACTTTTCAAAAAAAAAAAAAAAAACTTCAAAAGAAAGACTTATTTGAAACTACGTTTTCAAGAAAAATGTTACTTCTCCGAAGTTGAATTCCAATTGCATAAATGGAGAAGTTTATATGCATCTACATTTGCATTAAACAGTAGGTGGAATTTTTTCTGCTTCTTTAAAAGTAAGCATACCCCTTAAGTCATACTACAATAAAAAAGAGTTGCTTTTGCCGTAAATTTGTTTTTTTTGGTAGATGAACATACTGGAGAGTACCAACATCAACATGTCCAATGTATGTGGTTGAACTTGAGGTGTCGGTGATTCCCTTGTCCCCTACTGTAACAAGATTTTCTTAGATTCCCATCAAGTAAGTCTTGTGACACCAAATTAAGATTCTGTTTGGAACTACTTTTTTAAAATCATTGTTCATAGACATAAAAATCCAATTGTCTAAAGTCGATTGCAATATTCTGGTGAGACTATTAGTCGATACGTGGATATTATATTAGATGCAATGTATATAAAGGTGTAAATTAACTATTGTTAGAATCTAACTATTTATGTAGAACCTTTATTTGGCAAACAGAATTTTAAATAGTTTCCTAGAATTTAGCTTATACAAATATTCCCAAAAGTCAACTTCTGGAAAAACTTCAGACGCTTTTGTTTTTTTTTTGTTAACGGTAGTAGTTGATATTAATAAGAAAGTTCAGTAAAACACAGTTCAACCAAGTCCATATTACACAGCCAAAATTTCCTGCTGAATGCCACAGAGTATAGCAAAAATGAATCAAAAAGTTCACTACTGATTTCCAGGATTAACCAACAGTTAATCAAATCAGAGGGTTGTCCTCCCTAAAGACGGGTGTAGAAGCATTGTAGTCCAACCCTTGTGGGACATCAGGAGCCAATGATGCTTGCTCCAACTCCCTCTGTTGCTGGAATGAAGACAAAGATTGCAGCATGTCCGTTCTTTCAAAGCCTGTACCCAAAGATTCTACCACACAATGAAACATCGAAATGATATCACTTATTATCAAACTGGGAATTTTTGGGATGCCCCTGAATGTTCTATTGTTTCTTTTCTTCCATATGAGCCATATAAAAATTTGAATAAATGTGAGAGAACCTGTTGAAGATGTTTCAAAATGCAGCACAGGAGGGAATGCAAATAAATCCATAATTGAAAACATAGCAGGATAGGTCCATCCATTAGTAAAAGTCTTCCAAATTTTTTGTGTAAATGGACAAAACAGGAAAAGATGTATAACAGATTCAGTACTATTATTACAAAAAGGGCAGCTTTCAATGCCATTCCAGCCTTTTTTAAGTAAATTATCTTTTGTCAAAATCTTATTAGAGAGTACTAGCCATGCAAAGAGTTTAATCTTTATAGACACCTAACAATCCCAGATTTCATGCATATATTTAAATCTATGACCACCATCATTTCACATGTCATAACAGGATTTAACAGTGAATTCTTTGTTGGTGGGTCTCCATAATAATATATCTTCCTCTACAGATATACTGGTAGTGTTGAAAATTTCTAATAAGATATTTATTTGAGTATGTAAATTTCCTGCAACATCAGGAGTCAAGGGATTAAAGAATAAACTGTCAGGGTCTATAGATAATTTATGTAAAATCTTCGAGACAGTAGCTTGCTTATATTTTGACATATGGTATATATCAGGAAGGCAATCTTTTAATTTTTCACCCTTCCACCATCTATTTTCCCAGAAGATGGTATTTCTGCCATTATTGATCTGAAAATCAGTAAATCCATTTATAATGTCAAAGCATCCTTTTAACTCCATCCATAGGGGCGAGGATCTACCATTAGAATTATTTAGTATTGCACCAGGTCCATTCCTGACAAAATATTTGGCTCTAACTTCTAACTACATCTTTCCATTTCATTGAAGATGAATTAGAAAGGAGTTGTCAAAGTAACTTACATTTCAATGCCAAGCTAAATTGTTTCAAGTTTATGATTCTCCAACCTTTTTGATCTTTTGATCTATATAATGTTGACCATTTAACTAAATGGCGAACAGAATTAGAGGACATAGAGTTCCAAAGGAATCGCCTTCTAATTTTATCAATGTTCTTCTCTACCTTTGCAGGCATATGTAGAACAGAAAGTAAATAGGTAGGTATGGCGGATAATACCGCATTAACCAATGTGAGACGTCCTCCCAAAGACAGATGTTTAGTCTTCCATTGTGATAGTTTTTTTGTAATTTTGTCAATTATCGGAGACCAATCTCGATAGGTTGGTTTTCTGTAATGCAAAGGCAAACCCAGATATTTAATGGGTAAATTCTCAATGTTACAACCTATGATTTGAGAGGCTCTATTCACAAAGCCATCAGGAACTCCTATACCAGTAATAGAAGATTTATGAAAGTTGATTTTCAAACCTGAACAAGTTTGAAAGCAACAAAGAATTCTCTTAATGTTTATTAGATTGCCCTCTTTTGCAGCCAAATAAAGAATGGTATCGTCTGCATATTGAATGTTCAAAACATTGGGACCACCATTGGGTAGCTGAATTCCTGAAATGAGATTATTCTCGGTTGCTAATTATAACATCCTATTTAGCACATGAGTGACTATAATAAAGAGAAATGGAGAGATTGGGTCACCTTGTCTTAGTCTATTAGATGCTTGAAAGTACCCTTTAGGGGAGCCATTAACTAAGACAAAGAACTTAGCATATGTAATACACATCTTAATCCAATTGTTCCATTTGTTTCCGTAGCCTAAGCCTTTAAGCGCTTCCATTAGAAAGTCCCAATTGACATTGTCGAAAGCCTTTTCGAAGTCTAGTTTCAGTACAAGGCCCGGAATAGCATTTATTTTCAAATAATGCAAGGTTTCCTAAGCAACTAGGAAACAATCACCTATGTACCTTCCAACAAGAAAGGTACATTGTGAATTATCAATAATATTATTGATGATAGGGGTAAATCTTGTGGCTAATGTCTTTGATATAATTTTGTAGAGACTATTTACCAGACTGATGGGTCTAAAATCTTTTATCTCCTTGGCACCTTCTTTTTTAGGGATAAGAGATATAAATGTCTGATTAATATGGGCCAGGAATTCTAAATCATTAGAAGAGTGAAATCCATTAAAAATTTCTACCAAATCATCCTTCATGATGTCCCAAAAGTGTTGAAAGAAGCACAATGGGAATCCATCCGGACCTGGGGCTTTTTCCCCAGGTAAAGAAGTGACACTCAGATGAATTTCTTCCAAGGAGAATGGAATTTCCAAGGCATTTGGATTAGTGATTTTGGTTGGCATTAGAATGTCCCAGTCAAAACAGGGTATTGTTCTCTTTTCCTTGTTGAATTGTCTGACAAAGTGATTTTCTATTTCGTTACATATGAGGGAGGGGGAGTATTCCTGAATGTCATTAATGAGTAGAGAAAAAACGGCATTCACCCTTCTTCTATGTTTTACCATGTTGTGGAAGAGTTTTGTATTGAGATCCCCTTCTTTAAGCCATTGGATTCTGGATTTTTGTTTCCAATAGGCTTCCTGTTCTTGTAGAAGAAGATGACGTTCATCCTTAAGTTCCATCAATTTCATATGAAAAATTGTAGCATTATTGCCGGCGTCTAGTAATGAATCAATGTGAGTGATTTGTGATTCCACCGACTCAAGTCAATTCCTTCTTTGTTCCCTAATGAGGGCAATCCAAAGGCCAATATGCTTTTTAAGGTATTTTAAACGATATGCAAATCTAGCCACTGGAGATGAAGACATACAGAATGTTGAAGAGTTATTCCAGCAATATTCAATGAAACTGGAGAAACCCTCAATCAAAAACCAAACCTTGTAAAACTTGAAAGGAGCAGGACCCTAATCAAAAGGGATTGTACTAAGTGTGATAGGTGTGTGATCAGATGTGACTCTAGTTTTTCCCAAACAAAAAGAGTCAGGGTATTTGTCCCCCTAACCAGTTGTGATCAGAAAATCTGTCCAATCTGACCATCGTGGGCTGATCATGAAAAATTGACCAGATGAAGTTGCAGTTATTAGGGGGAATGTCAATCAGGCAATGATTTTCAATAAATTTATTAAAAACATTCATGTGATAGGGGTTACCACAATTGGAAGAGTGTTCATGCGAAAATCTTATCATATTAAAGTCTCCACCAATTACCCAACCATATTGCTAATAGATTCCAATTCCTCCATGAAATTTTCCTTTAAACCAGGAACACACGGCCCATATACACTTGTGAGCCACCATTCAAAGTTATCGGTGTTGTTCTTGAAATATAAGGATAAACTACATGTAGCTACAATGGTATTGCATAAAGTAAATAGACTGTCATCCCAGCCTATGAGGATTCCACCAGATGCTCCCAAAGATGGGAGAAAAGATCATTGATTAATTATTCCACCACCAATATTATTTAAAATGTTAGGGGAGAAGGATTCGCGTTTAGTTTCACTAATAATGATTATATTACATTTATTTGACTTAACCAAATTGCGAATAGCTCTTTTTTTTTCGCAACCACCCATACCCCTAATGTTCCATGCTGCCATTAACATTTAATTACATGTATTTATCAAAAGAGAAGCAAAGTTTTCAAAGATAAAGAGTCTTCATTTAGATTTAGATGGGCCAGACCTTGGTCTTTTCTAACAAGATCATAAAAAGATTTGACTTCAGATAAAGAATTAAAAGTAATTCCAATATCCTTAGCAAAATTCCTGAATTGATCATAAGAACTCCACTTTAGCACATCATTCAAGAGATTACTGTCATTTTTGCATAAATCAGGAGAACTATCAATAGCAAAATCAGAGGAAGAAGTCTCAGACATTTCAGAAGGAACCTCTATGACATTATCATGCATAAGATAAGATGAGCCAACATAATTATTAAAATTACCTGTGCATGAATAGGAGTAGGTGGACGTGGTTCAGCAGTAACCTCACAGGAGCCACCCAAATCATCACTTTCCAAACAGTCATAAACAGCCAACACTTTTTTAAACTTTGATAGAGAGAGGTTCCTGGCCTTTATTTCAGATTCAATGAACCTTGTGGTGTCATTTCTCCATAACTAGGTTTAGGGGCAGTCGCTGGTGAAATGGAAAGGGGTGCTTCCCTTGGTACAGAGGAGGGAGGGGTGGGTAGAATGCCTACTGCCTTCGAGACAGGTTTTGGGTTTGGACTGATGGGCCTAGTCCAGACAAGTTTTCCTGTTTTAGTGTTTTTATTACCTTTGTTTCCCCTCCAACCTTTGTTATTCTTGAATGACTTTCGAACAGGGTGCAAAGCATTGGAACTAGGGAAATCAGAGTGAGACTTGGAGGGCCATACGTTAGTAGGCTTGGGGGGAATATCAGTATTAGAGCATAGATCCCAACTATGTTTATATTTTATCGGATATACAACTTTACCAAAAGCAAAAAACCTGCATTCAGTAATTTCCATACCAGGGTGAAGTTTGACTCTAACTCTGGAGAACCCCAGAGTCTTCACAGAATCTATGGACAAATCTACCTCCAACAAATCAGGGAAGCTAGCAGTCATATGTCCGAAGACATCCACGTTCCAGAGATGATGGGGGATCCCTTCGAGTCGAATCCAGACTCCTTCTTCCTTTAGGCTAGCGACTGCATTGGAATTAGGGGTCCAGGGGATGA